>CM077151.1:277780972-277920659 GCA_039583875.1 Platanthera guangdongensis | reverse complement strand
TCAACCAGATAGGAAGAACATCCCCTAGATTATATTCCCCCCCCCCCCCCCCCCATAAAGCATTTCCATGTTTAGGACTCTCCCAAAAAATCAGCCCCCCTCACTAAATCACTTCCTAATCATATTTAGGACAAACTAGGCAAATAAACCTCCCTAGTATTGATGACGTGGCGCAATCCTGACGGTCCGAGATTGGCGATGAGGTGTCATAATCTCAACACCCGCTCCCGCTGCCAAGCACCAGCAGGGAGCTCCAGAGTATGACAAGCACATCACTCTGATCCACACAACATACGAAAAAATAGTCGGCTCCGTCATGAGCGGTGGCCTGTCACCCTCCAAGCCCTGCTTTCTCTCTCTCCAGTAAATGTAACGAGAGATGGTCTGTTGCTCTCGATTCTCTTCAAAGTTCTGTACAACAACGGGCAAATAGTGGAAGTTTGGCAGACACTGATCCAACCACATGATTTTTCGCCAAGTTGACGGGTTTTTCATGCTAAAAAATTGTCTTACATCATTTTCTTTTTTCTGTGACTGTTTGTGCGCTCGACCGCTCCCGGACTAAGACAGTGCAATTTAGACCGGTCTGCAAATACCTCGAGTAAACCGCAACAAACATTATTAAATTATAAAATTATTTACGGAGGTAAAAAAACTAAATTAAATGTAAATCATATTTAAAGAAAAATAGAATTAAATAGTCATGAATCAACGTTGAGCACCTGCTGTAATTAATCTTTCGCAGCTCGATCTAGCTAAATTTTGGAATTTAATGTGAGCCTTTTGATATACAATTATTTTTATAATATATATAATATAATATAATTTTATTTTTATTTCGTTTAAAATAAAATTTAAAAATAATCATGCACGAAGAGAAGACGTGCAACAAATGCGTATTGTTTTGATCGTAAAAACAAAACTAGCTTAACAAGCTTCCATTTGTATCGCACGGCGGAAGTCAACAAAAAACTGTCTTCCTCTATTTTTAGTAAGGGTCAGTTAGTTTGGTCGTGACGGTGGTAAAAAAAGATGTGAGAATGGAGCTTTAAGAATTGAGCTGTGAGAATGAAGTTTTTTTAGAATAGAGAAACAGTTGATAAAACAGCGGTGACAGAGCTGTCAGAATGAAAAACAGTTTTGGTAAAACAGCAATAACGTTTCAATTACATTTTATTATCAAAATAAATTCCAAATATATTAAATAAAAATGGATTATAATAAATATGTATTATAGATTGATTACTAATAATTGTAATTATAATATAGGTAGAATTTTAATTATTACCTGTTCATGCACGGGCTGCGGGACAGATTTTTTGTTTTAATTACATAATAATTTAATTATTATACTAATAAAATGATAATAATATTAATGAGGATTTAATAATAATAAATACCTAGGATCTAGGTCACCGGAACAGTAACTTTAAATCTCTAATCATAGAAGGAGGAGGAGGAGGAGAGAGGGCTTCTCTCCGGCATCCATGGTAGAGGGAGAGAGAGCTCCGCCGTCTATGGTGGAGGGGGAGAGAGAGCAGTTCCGGTGACCTGGTAGTGGGAGAGAGAGCTCCGGTAAAACGACGTCCTTGGCAGTGACGGTGGCGATCGCTATTCGGCGACCATGGCAGAGGGAGAGAGAGCAAGTGTAGTTCGGCGTCCATGGAAAATCACTGGTAAGGCGGCAGAGGAACGGGAGGATGGGGGAGGTGGCGGAGACCAACTCCGGTGATCATCTGTTGTGAACGCGGCGTTGAAAAGGCACTCCGAGCAGTTGTGGCAAAACTCCGATGGCAACGGAATTTTCTTCCGCCGATGCAGACGCAACGCCGCCACAAACAGGACAAAAAAATTTTAACGTTGCCGCCAGACCGCAACGGAGCTCCCCGCCGAAACAAACTGAGCCTAAATATCACGTCATTTCGCATGGTGGGGGCGGTCATGAAGGCGTCCCTTATGAATTATCATTCGTGAACGCTCCAACCTCACAAAAGAAACTTTAATCATTTTTAAGTTCAAAAGTTATTTTATTTTCTTCATGGGGGTCATATAATTGCATGTAGACTGTCAAATGTACATTTATGACAAGTGTTTTTTACCAC
This sequence comes from Platanthera guangdongensis, assembly GCA_039583875.1. Lineage (NCBI taxonomy): Eukaryota > Viridiplantae > Streptophyta > Magnoliopsida > Asparagales > Orchidaceae > Platanthera > Platanthera guangdongensis. The sequence continues at coordinate 277,918,557 of CM077151.1, read as the reverse complement.
AACTCCTCCGGAGCAAAAACACCATGTCAAAGAGCCTTGGTCAATATTCTTCTTAAATCTTAATGTTTTCATCTACAATGATTTACAAAATTAGTTTTTATATATAAGAGTAGCTCCGCACGTGCTTCATTCATGCTCGCTATTCTTAGTTGGTTGCTCTTAGAAAACGAAAGGAAGAAAAACTTGTTTTCTATTAAGAGGAATAGAAAATTACAACTACTTATTACAGGGAATCGTAGGCTATTTATATACAAGAGCAAACAAAATAAACGGAGAAGATACTGCACTTGTCAAACAGATACAACAATAAAGAAACCTAACAAATACAGCAATAAATAACTAAGCAGGTCATTTGTAAGAGCCCCGCTCAAGTTGGACTATGGGGATCACATAGTGGCAACTTGTTGATTGCTGTTTGGAAAGCTGATGGAAACAAAGCCTTGGTGAAGGAGTCAGCCAACTGGTTTGTAGAGGAAATAGGTAATAGATGTATCAGGCCAGATTGTATTCTTTCACGAATTACATGACAATCAATCTCTATATGCTTCGAGCGTTCGTGGAAAGATGGGTTGTGTGCAAGATATATTGCGGAACGATTATCACAGTAGACAGAGATCGGTTGAGATAATGTAATGTCAAGATCAGTAAGTAAGAACTTCAACCATTGCAGTTCACAAGTAAGACTAGCAAGAGCTCTGTATTCTGCTTCGGTCGAGGAACGGGAGACAGTGATTTGCTTTTGGATTTCCAACTGATAAGAGAATCTCCAAAGAAAACACAGAAACCAGTCACAGATCTTCGCGAATCCAAACATGATGCCCAATCAGCATCAGAAAACCCACAGAGTCAAAGAATTGTTAACAGGAAAGAATAAGCCTTTAGCCGGCGCTCCTTTAAGGTATTTTAAAACACGCATTGCGGCTTGATAATGAGAATCCATAGGTGAAGAAATGAATTGGCTTAATTGTTGCACAACAAAACTAATATCAGGCCTTGTAGTGGTTAAGTACAATAGCCGGCCAACCAATCTTCTGTAACGCTGAACATCATGAAAAGGATTGCCTTGATCCTTTTGTAATTTAAAACTAGGATCAAGAGGAGAGAGCACAGGTTTAACAGCCAGTGAACCACATTCTTCTAACAGCTCAAGAGTATATTTACGTTGATTAAGAAATATACCTTTCTTGGATCTAGAAATTTCAAGTCCAAGGAAAAATCTAAGATTACCGAGGTCTTTGATTTAAATCGTTATCCAATTCCTTCTTAACATCTTTTATTTCCTGCATGTTATTTCTGGATATAACAATATCATCGACATATATAAGAAGGGCAGTGAAACAAACAGCAGTCTTCTTAATGAATAAAGAATGGTCTGCCGTGGATTGTCTGTAACCAATATTACTGAGAGCTGAAGATAATTTTGAATACCATTGTCGGCTAGCTTGCCTTAAGCCATACAAAGATTTTTGTAGCTTGCATACTGCATTGGGATTAGATGATTCAAAACCAGGTGGTAAGCTCATGTAGACCTCTTCATGTAAGTCACCATGAAGGAAAGCATTATTAACGTCAAGTTGCTCAAGAAACCAATTCTTCGCAGCGGCAACCGAAAGAAGAACTCGCACAGTAGTAAGTTTGACAACCGGAGAAAAAGTATCAAAATAGTCTAGTCCTTCCATTTGATTGTAGCCCTTAGCTACAAGCCTTGCCTTATACCTTTCTATAGTTCCATCAGCTTTATATTTGATCTTATATACCCACTTACATCCAATGGGAGTCTTACCAGTGGGTAAATCAACGATTGTCCAGGTATTATTCTCCTTAAGAGCTCTAAGTTCAGCATCCATAGCATCAGTCCAGCATTTGAATTTTGTTGCTTGATCAAAAGTATATGGTTCAAAATGGGATGTCACATTAAGGCAAAAGGACTTATAAGCAGAACAATAACATTTGCATAGCTTATGACAGCTGATAAAGGATGAGAAACTGAAGAATTGGGGAATGTAGTTGTATTATTTAAAAGAGAGACATGATAATCCTGAAGATAGGATGGAGGATGCTTGATTCTACTACTCTTTCTCGTTGGAACATCAAGAGAATCAGTATCAAGAGTGGTCGTGGTTTGCTGTGGAATGGGAGATATAGGCCTTTCAGTATTATTAGGAACCGAATTGATTGCATCAGGTCCATTGGCAGGAAAATCATTTTGGGAATTAGAAGACCAAGTATTGAATTGTGAGGCAGGTGGAGGATTTTGAATGGGTGAAGAGTGTTGAGAAAAAGAAAAATATGTTCAAAGAACACAACATTTCTTGAAACAAACAAATTTCTTGAATGTTGATCTAGAAGAATATATCCTTTAGTACCTTCCTTATACCCAAGAAAAATAGCCTTTCTAGCCCTGGATGAGAATTTTGTTCGATGGGAAATCAAGGTGTTAGCATAACATAGACACCCAAAACCTTGAGGTGCATAAAACTAGGAAGTTTATGAAAAAGAATTTCATAAGGAGTTTTTATTTGAGCAAAGGTGTGGCAATCTATTGATTATATGCACAGATTGAGCTATCGCAAATGTCCAATATGATTTTGGTAGTTGAGCTTGAAAAGAAAGAGCTCGAGCAACATTCAAGATGTGTTGGTGTTTTCGTTCAACAACACCATTTTGTTGAGGGGTTTCAACACAAGTTGTTTGATGAATGATCCCTTTATTTTTGTAAAAATTAGTCATCAAGAATTCTGCCCCATTATCGGTGCGTATGGATTGAAGTTTTGTTCGAAACTGAGTTTCAATAAATGTATAGAAATGTTGCAGATGTTCCCGTGTTTCACTTTTGGCCTTCATGAAAATAACCCAAGTAAAATGTGTAAAATCATCAACAATGGTGAGGAAGAAACGATGCCCTTGTACTGAAATAGTAGAATATGGACCCCAAATATCAACATGCAATAATTCAAAAGCTTGAGTAGATTTTGATTCACTGGAGTAGTGAGGTAGTTTTCGTTGTTTTGCATATTGACAAATATCACAAGGTGCAATATGAGTATTGGAAATAAAAGGAAATTGCGCAGACAAAAGTCTTAGACAAGAATTAGAAATATGTCCAAAACGTAAATGCCACAACAAAGCATCAGAATTCTCAGATTGGAAATTATTACAAGTAGAATTTATTTGAGAAGAGGAAGGGGGAGAAACATCTGCGGTGTTTAGGATGTAAAGACCTTCATGTCGTCTAACTGAACCAATCATCTCCTTGGTATGATTCTGTATAAGAAAACATACTGAGTCATGGAAAAGCAATGAACAATGAAGATCACGAATCAATTTGATGACAGAAACAAGATTTACATGAAAATTGTGAATATACAAGACATTGTAAAGAGTTATCTTAGAAGTAAGATAAATTGTTCCTGAATATTTGGCGAAAACAGAATGTCCGTTAGGTAGGGTAACTGAAATGGGTTTGATTTTCTTGAAATTATGGAAGAGGGAAAAACAGGAAGTAATATGATCAGTAGCACCTGTATCTATAATCCATTGATCATATGTGATACCTGGAGAAGGATTGTTGGTAGCATGTGAAACCGAGGTGTGAACCATATTAGAAGTATGATCTGTAGCAGTTGAAGTTGGCTGTGACTGCTGGATGATGGCTAGGATATTATCATATTGCTCCTTAGAAAAAGGCATTGCAGGAGGTGTCACAGTGCTGTTATCCACGGCAATCTCTGAAGTGTTCACAAAATTAGAGCTGCGAGTAGTTTTGTATCCTGGAGGAAATCCATGTTTGAAGAAACAATTGTCAATGGTATGATTAGTTTTGCCGCAATGAACGCAAATACGTTTTGAGTTTTGACCTCGTCCATAATTTCCACGACCCTTTCCTCGTCCAAAAGTTCCTTTTCTCAAGTTAGACTGATCTGAATTAATATTGAAACTATGTGACTCGGTAACAGTTACTGGGTCGGAGAATAATTGTCGTTCTTGTTGGTAATAAGGGAAAAAGCTTTGTTAATTGTTGGAAGAGGATCGATAAGCATAATCTGTGATCAGACATGAGAATATTGATCATTTAGCCCCTTTAAAAAGCGAATAGTGTAAGTTTGATCTCTGTACTTCTTTACTGCAGGGAACGCGCCACAAGAACAGGTAGGATCACATTTGCAGACAGGAAGAGGCATGAAGTTCTCTAATTCATCCCATAGAATCTTCATTTGTGTGAAATAGTCAGTAACAGATAATTCACCTTGCCGCAATTGGTAAATTTCTTCTTGTAGATCAGAAATCCGGAAAATATCACCATGGGAAAACGATCATGAAGATCAATCCAGACATCAACTGCCTTATCAATCCAAAGAATAGATCTAGCAATTGAATCAGAAACGGAGTGATGAATCCATGCAAGAACCATGGTATTACATCTTTCCCAAGCAGGAAACAGAGGATCTATAGATGAAGGCGGGGTAATAGATCCATCAATAAATTTGTGTTTATTCTTTGATAACAACGCAACACGCATTGCCCTAGACCAGGTGTGATAGTTCTTGCCATCAAGTAAAGGAGAAACGAGAACCATAGCAGGATTCTCATTTGGATGCAGAAAATAATGGTTGGAAGGATCAGTTAAATGATCGGGAAGAACCTTGTGGGTCTTTTCCATTGATGAGATCTGATGCAGAGAACGAAGATGGGAGATTCGTGACGAAGGCGATGAAAATCCTCAGCCTCGCTCTGATACCATCTTAGAAAACGAAAGGAAGGAAAACTTGTTTTCTATTAAGAGGAATAGAAAATTACAACTTACTTATTACAGGGAATCGTAGGCTATTTATATACAAGAGCAAACAAAATAAACGGAGAAGATACTGCCACTTGTCAAACAGATACAACAATAAAGAAACCTAACAAATACAACAATAAATAACTAAGCAGGTCATTTGTAAGAGTTGCGCCCACATGTGAGGTGACTGTGCCGCCTATGAGCGTTGCGCCCGCCTATGATCGGGTTGCGCCCGCATATGACACGTACTTTTATTCAAACATATATATAAGTACTTAAAATGTCTGTACAAAAATAGAATCAATATTTATATTTATATATTTTTTTAATGTTTTTTAATCAAAAAATCATTTCTCTCTACCTCTCTCTCTCTCTATCTCTCCCTCATGTAGGTATACTAAGGCTATAAGATTCTCTCCCTCTTTCTCTTCTCTTCTTTTTTTCTCTCTCTTCAATGTAAAGTTGAGATCAAAAGCTTGCATATGTTAAATGACTGATTAATTTTATAACTTCGAACTACTTTGTTGATGTGGTTAAGATATAGTTAAAGATATATATATTATATATATATATATATATATATATATAATATATGTATATTATATATATATATATATGTATATATGTATATATTATATATATATATATATATAATATATATGTATATATATATATATATATATATATATATATATATATATATATAATATATATATATATATATATATATATATATATATATATACGAGTGACAGACACGGGCCTCCGCCCCGATGGCCATGCGCTACTGTACCCGGCCGGCGACGGCGGGGTTTCGCCCTCCCCGTTTAGAAGGTTCGTCGCCCCCAACCGCCCCCAACTGCCTGCTTTTTAAATTGAAACATTAATAAAATAAATTAAAAATTAATTAGTTAAAATTAAATTGAATACATGAAAAATTAAATTGAATTAATTTTAAAAAAATTGCATTGCTCTTCTAATAGACCGCTGATATGCCTAATGACAACCTTTCTCGAATAGACCGTTGACATATCTAATGATAGCCTACCATAGTAGGTGTATGAGCTCTACTAAAAAGTTTGTGAATTTTAATGGATTTTCATCATTACTCTAAATTTGGGAATAATGTAATTACTTGAATATACATTATATTTTATTTTTTAAATAGATTGTAATATATATCAAGCATTAAATTTAAAAATGGGGTATACTGGCATTTTTGAATGTTGCATCAAAAGCAAGTTTTCTATATAGTAGTGAAAGATATTAATATATATATATATATATATATTGCCATTTACCGGGACCTCCCTCTAACTTTGCTAAATTACTGACAGCATCCCTCTTATTTTCAAAATTACAAAACTTCCCGAAGTTTTCATTTCATTACAAAAACCTCCCCTGAAGTTTTAATTTCATAACATCCATTCACAAAAACCATCCACTCGATGTACAGTGTCCAGGGGGTATTTTTCTTCATGAATACAATGAAATGAAAAGTCGAGGGAAGGTTTTTGCAATGAAATGAAAACTTAAAGGGAGTTTTTTGTAATTTCGAAAATAAGAGTGGTGCTCTCACTAATTATTCTAATTTAGAGGGGAGGTCTGGGTAACTATTTCTATATAAAAGATAAAAATTCTCTTTGTGAAATATTCATAATATCACGTAGAGTTTGGGTGAAGATATCAGGACTTCCTAAACCTTGGACTAGCTAAGTGGATTATATAAACAAAAGGTTTTTCTAATTTCTAAATCAATTTCCTAAAAACTAATTAACTAGAGCATTCTTCAAACCAACAAAACACAACCTCATAATAATCAAATCACAAAACACAAGAACAATGTCAAACTAGAAAATTAATCACATCCAAAATAATTAAATATTAGAAACATTAATCATATTACATGTTGGGTTACATGCTCATAAATAAGATTAACTAACATATTAGCATGACAAGGAGGCTAATCCATCAACAAAATTAGAATTCAAAGAGAGAAAGAGAGGGCTAGGCAATAATATATGGCACCGAAGCTATAAAGGGAACAAAGAGCCTTCTCCTCGACTTCTCTAGATAGGTGTACATTAGTTCTCCACCCTCAATAGGTATAATTCGGGTACAAACAAAATACAAAATTCGGTGTTGTCATCGACCTCTTCACGACTGTCTTCTCTTTACGCTGCTCCGAAGCACCGTGGCTCAAACACATGATCTTGAAATAACCTTATTCATTCTTAAATCTCCCTCAAATAAGCCTTGGATGGAGTGGAGATAGGTGATATTAGCCGAGAGGGACTTGCAACCTGCAGGAAAACAAAAACGACGGAGGAAATGAGTTGCTCCCATTAAAAAGCCCTAGTCGCGTGAATGTATACGAAATATAAAAACATGTGTGTGCTGTAAAATTGGGCGCACGGATCGTGCGCACACAAATTCACGCGCGTGCGAAATGAACGCACACACAAATTTAGATTGTTGGATAAAACTTGAGCATAGACAGCCAAGGGAAGTGGAGACACACTGGTGTGTGCGACAAGGCACACATGTGTTCGTGAACATTTAAACATATTATGCTTCTGCGACCGTGCATATGTGCCTTCAATGCATGAAGCCGTGCGGTGTCATTGGCATAGCTCGCCTGAAGACGATTGGATCTGACCCGAACACGACCAGCGGGAATAATGTCGCGCAAGGCACTGTCTCGTACCCATGCACTTTCACTCGTAGCTATATAAAGATTTTATCATTGGTGGGTCTCCCCTGAAATTTCTAAGTCGAACCGGCAAGACTCGGACTGAATACACGTGAGCCAGACCGGACCGATTACACGCATCGAAGCGCAAGCCCCAGAAGCTCTCAATGAGGAAGTCGAACCTGCGTGTGTACGGCAGGGCCGCGCAAGTGCACCTGTACTACGCCCAGGCGCACGCTGCTAACGCATGCGCGACCCGTGGAGCAAGGAGCTCACGCGGCCGGCTCGCGCGCCAGCGCCCCGCGTGGCAGCGAACAGACAACCCGCACGACCGTAGGACCGTGCCCTCACGTGGTTGCAGGACCACACCCCCGCGCGGTCACAGGACCACACCCCCGCGCGGTCGCAAGGTTGCCCCCGCGGAGCCGTAGGGCCGCACCCCGCGCAGTCGCAGGACCACGCCCCTGCGCGGTCTCAGGGCCGCCCCACGCAGTCTCAGGGCCAGCACAAATTATCAATAGGTCTTCATGCCTTCATTCGAAGATAAGCAACTCTAGAGGCAAGAGAGTGCTCTGAGATTTTCCGGCGAGATCGTGTACTTAGGCAGATTCTCCACTTAGAAATTTGCTCTGGTTCTCTCCACGCACTAAGGTCTCAGTAAGCTCCAGGTCATGTCATCCACCTCCACGAGAACGCTCCCATCAAGGCTCTGCTTCAACGAGAGCGCTCCCTCCAAAAGCTTTGTGAACTTAGAGAATTTTCCAGCCAGAACGCTCCCACCAAGGTTCCGTGAGATAACAACATTTCAAGACCGGAGAACTTCCATCGAGGATCCGAAGACTCTACAAGAAAAAATTGATTTAGCAAGGAAAATTAGAAAGGCTTGATAATCATTCCTAATTAGATTCAAATTTAGCAAGAAAAAAACTTTTTCATTTTTGCTACAAAAATAACAACAAATTTTTTTGTTGCAAAAATAGCAACAAAATTTTTTGTTGCTAAAATATTAATAATTTTTTTTGTGATAACTTTTTTTTGCAAATTAGCAACAAACTTTTTTCAAGATATTTATGGAAGTGAAAATTTATTTTCTTCAAAAAATATATCTCTTGGGATTCGTTTAGAGTGGTGGCGACTAGCAACGGAGGGCTGGGACCGAAGTTAGGGGCAGGGAATGGAGACGCAGTGGCATGCAGCTTTTTCCGCTTTGTTGTGGGAGCAAACGACGCAAACACTGCCGCCCGACATTACCAACGAAACATCATTATGTAAATACATAATATAAGTATATATAAATATAAATATATTTTAGTATTATATAGATACTATACACATATATATATATACATTTACTCATATATATAATTTTATAAATTTTATAATTATATAAATATTTTTGTGGGTGTGTGTTTATATATAAATTATTGCTCCTTCAGACAAAATTAGTTAGTTAGGTGAGTTGGTTAAGCATAATTTATGATGTGTAAGAGGTCAAGTGTTTGATTCTCACCAAAACATCATTATAAAGGTTTTTTTTGTTTCTATATATAAATATTGTTTTTATTTTATTAAATAAATAAATAAAATAAAAGACATTAGCAAGAAATAAATTTTGGAAGGATAAAATACCTAGCTAAAAATTTCTTGCAAAATAGCAAGAAATAAATTTGTAGCTAAAATTAGCTGGTAAGAAATTTTGCTAATTAACTAGGGATTTTTTTTGTTCCTAAATTCCTAGCTAATTAAAATTAACAAGGAATTTTGCTAATTAGAAAGAAATTTTGCTCCTTACTAACCAAGGTTTTTCTTGTAGTATGACCTGTCATTTTTTCTCATTTTCTGTACTTTGTACCTGTAACAGAGTAGTTGTTTGTCGTCCTCCAAAATCAAATCTCCATATCTGTAATCTTCAAGAAACTAGTGGATTTTGGCTCGACACAGATCCAGTCACGTAGCTTTTCACCCTTTTCCGGATTTTTCACGTCATAAAAAGGCTCTTGTCATTTGCTACGATTTACTTTAACTGTTTGCACGCCCGATCCAATTCTGAGCTAAGGTGATCTGATTTCTCCGGATTGAGAAAAACAGGACCACCCACATCAATCATTTAAGTTCAATTTTTTATTAAATATATGTATACTCCTGAGTTCTGGGTTAGTGTTGAAGATTTAAAAAGAAAAAAAAAAAGAAAAATCCTAACTATTTCAAGTCTTCATTTAAATCGGATCCGGATCGCTTGAAGTTCATACGGAGAATTTCAGGGCGGAGTTCGATTCAACGCGCCGGAGCGATTCATCTCGTCAATCCTACAGCGAGATGAATCCAATCGCTAAAAGACAAAAAATGAACAGTAAAACGTAATAGAATAATTATAAAAATGAGAAATCTCGAACGTTAGGATTTCAATCCAAAGCTCTCATGCGTTGGACTTCAATCCAACGGACAAGATGAATCGAAGTCCACGTGAAGTTATTCCTAAAAACTCCAGGGAATGCAAATCCATTTAAATCACAAAATATTTTGAAGTGCATAAAATTGTTCGCCCCCGCCGTATATTTTAATGCGTCCGTACATACAGACTGTCTATTAAAACCGCTGCAGCTCCTCGTAATTGCCAGGAGGAAGAAAACGTGGTAATATTTCCAGAGAGAGAGAAAGAGAGAGGATGGAGAGAGAGGGAGAAGGGGGAGAGAGAGAGAGAAGCTAGCTTCAGAAGGATGCATCGTCGGCCATAAAAAACGGCCATGGCTCTATGGCTTGCAACTGCAGAGGAAGAGATGACATGATATTGGATTGGCTCAGCCGGCCAACCGCCGGCTCAGGCCGCGGCGGCCGACGCTGAGCCGAGCCAATATCACTTTTTCTCTCCACCACTGTCTCAAAACTCTCTCTCTCTCTCCTCTGATTACTGACCTTTGTTCTTAGTGCAGGTAGGTGTATTAATATCCGCACGGGTATTACGGCCATACAAAAAAAATTCAATATAGGGGAAAATATTTTTAATTTAATAAAATTAAAAAAGAGAAAATAATTAAACAAGGGATTGGGATTATTTTGATAGTTAGCATGATTGCACCACATTATAACATAAGTGGATTTCTTTTTAAATTTACAAGCATCTTCATATGTGCTTTAGGGCGCATCTTGGCGAGCTTTACGCAAACGAAGTCGTGCTCGCCGCTCGCACGCACTGCCGTGACATATGTCATTTGTCGCCGCTCGCACTTGTCGCAACAATGAGGCGTGAGCGGCGAGCACGGCTTCGTGTGGGCAGAGACTGGCAGGATATGGGCGTAGTCCGCTTGAGAGCATCGATCACGAATGAAGATGCTCGTATGGAGCACGGGCGAAGATGCTCATGTAATATTATACTATTTTTTTTTTACAATTTATATTAATGAACATATATAATATTTTATTTATAATTTCATAATATATTATATAGTAAAATAAATAATAATATAATATATATCTAATAAAATAAATATATAAAGACGGGCTAGTTGTAAATTAGTTTATGGGAGTTGTTATAGACAAATTAGATTTGGCTATATACAAACCATTATTATATACAATCCAGTACAGATCAAAAAATTGTTATATGCAGACAAAATTGTTATATACAAATAAGTTCAAAAATTTTAAAAAAATTTGAAATTCAAGATTAATATATCCATTAGAGCAAAATTAACACATCCATTAGAGCAAAATTAATTAGGCGTTACAATATATTAGAGCAAAATTAATATATCCATTAGGTACTTATGCATTACAAAAATTAATAGATCCTAAAGAAGACAGAGCTCCAACAGATTGTGATTGTTCCATCTCAGTACAAAAAGTAGTTGAAAAATATGAGACTAAAAACTGATAACAAAAACCCTAAAATATCTGAGAACAAACACTAGTAAATGTGAGAATAAGAACACTATGAAAGGGAGTTGCACTCTAATGGAAGAAGAAGTGATGGAGGACAACATCAGAGTCCATAATCCTATTCTGCCTAGAGGAGGAAGATGGGGTGAAAGAATATACTTGGGGAGGTGACAGGAGGAGGCAGGCCATCGGGGTGGCCGTTGGAGGAAGAACCAGAGCCGTCGATTGTTGCGTCGCCATTCCAGGATCGCTGTCGAGGAAGAACAACGGATAGGGAAGATTGATGTTGTCGTCGGGGTCGCCGGCTGTTTCAATCGACTCCGTCGAGCATGCAGGAAAGGGAATCGGGGGAGACAACTAGGGTTGGAATGAAAAAAATGAGTTATGTTTTGGGTTTTATATGGTTTATGTATAGTGTTTTAAATGGACCTAAAAAATTCGAAATACTGGTTTGTATATAGTCATAAGTGGTTTGTCTATAACAACTCCCGAATTTATTCTACGTAAAATGCATTAAAAACAAATAATATATACATAGATGCATAAAAAAACAAAAAAAAATTCTATCAAAAGGACGGAAAGGTCATGTAGCAATTGAACGTTTTCTTTTATATTAGTATGCATATAGATATACGAGTGATAAGCACGGGGCTTTGCTCATACGATCAATCGTGACAGTGCCTCAACTGCGATATTACATGGGGGCCGGGATGCCTCGCGTGACATTATCCCGACCACGACATTTTCCCGACGCGACGGTGCTCCAGCTGCTCGCAAACTCCTAAGTGTTGCACACCGCTCGTTGCTCATTACGAGAAAACGTGTTTTTAGTGACGAAATATTTGTAACAAAATATTTTTCATCACTAAATATATACTTTTTGTGACGAAATTAAAAGTTGGTCACTAAATGATGATCTTCAATTAATTAATGATTGAAATAAATAATTTATCACTAAAAAAATTTTAGTAATCTAAATAATTTAAATTCATTAAAAAGTATTTTTTTTTAGCAACCAAATTATATTTCTAGTTGTCGGTGTCTTCTTTGTCTTTTGCTGCATTATGGCGAAGAGAGGGAAGCGATGGTGGATTCATCGGGGGGGGGGGGGAAGAGTGGAGGGGAAGAGTCTTTGTCTGCAATGCTCTTAAAGGTAGCCCGAGTCTGTTTGCCCATTTGGCATGCAGGACAGGGGCTATCTTTGATGCACTTGATAATGGGAGCATCCCTTACTAAGTTTTTAGAAAACAGCATACTAATTGTTTTGAAATTAATATGTGTCAATCTCTTGTGTCATTGTTCACAAAGAGATGCACTGCTTGTTGTCACTAGGCATACGGGGGTAGATGAATCTAAACTAAGAAAATTTAGTCAGAATATATTTCTGCTCCTAATGTCTATTAATACCGTCTCAAAAGAGGCACATGATATTATCATACATTTATCCTTGCAGAACTTAACGTCATAACATTTATCACATAACTGACTTACACTGATCATGGTTATGATTTAACCCTTCAACATAAGCCACGTCGGTGATAGAGATTATACCGTTGGAAATCATACCGTAACCTCTAGTAACTCCTCGATCTGACCCCCCAAAGATGACTTTGGGTCCATTCTCGGCGGGAGTGTAATCACGCAGCAGGCTTCTTGTCCCAGTCATATGCCGGGAGCATCCACTGTCCAAGTATCATATTGGCGTTTTGGTGGCCTTTGGACATTCCTGCAAAACAAAATTAATTTCCCTTAGGAACCCAATCAAACTTGGGTCCTAGATTCTTGGTTAGCATACTCCTCCTCTGGTGGTTAACCCTACGAGTGGTCGGCCTTGCATTGCTAACATAGGGAGTCTCGTTATACCTCAGATTAAACCAACAATCCATGGCAAAGTGACCGACTTTGCCACAACACCAACAGTCAAATCTGTTGTACCTCTTCCCAGGCTCCTACTTTACCCTGAGAATGGTGGGTACAGCCGGGGCCTTGGATCTGGAGGTTGAGGCATCATAGTGGTTGCAGTCACATGACTTCTTCACCTCCTGTTCCTTCAGTATAACAGGCTTGGCTTTTGGTGCCTGCTTTCCATTATGGCCGCTGGAGAATTGACCATAATTTCCCATGTGGATTCCCTCATAAGGTGCCTTGAAGACACTCTCACCGTAGTTGCGGGGGTAAGTCCAACTATCATATCGGCTCTTTGGCTTTGCAACTGAGGGCCGGAAATGATGACCAAAGGTTGACTCAAAGTCATGTTGGTTGCAAGGAAAGCCAGGCTTTCTGAACGCAACAGGACTGAGGGGAGCTTTTCCCTTTTCAGCAGCAGAGGCCTTCTTGACGGCCTTATTATTTCTCTGGTTCCTGTTTCTCCTGGATGAGGAACTAGATACCCATATATGCCCCAAGCCAGCTCCTTTGGCCTGAGCAGAGAAGGTATCAACAACTGAAAGAACTGTTTTTGGCATAGAGAAGCTCTTGACGATCTTCCTTTCTGCCGCAAGTTGTTCTTCCAACTTGTCGACTTCCTCCTGCTTAAGATCAAGGAGCTTAAGAGACTCTGAATGCTTTGAAGTCAGGTCTAGGTGCTCCTGTCGGAGAGAGATCAAACTGGTGATCTCTTCCCTTAGGGAGACACTCTCACCCTTAAGGAATTTCACTTCCTTTTTCTCAGCCTTCAATCTCTTACGGCACTCCTCGAAAGTGTTGAGCAGAAGTTCATACTTCTCGAGGAGCTCCGCTTCGCGGGCCGAAAGGCTATCCTCAGGGTCATCATCCTGAGACTCAGGATCCGAGTCAGAGTCGGAGAGAGGGGTGTGAGCTTTTACCTTCCCAGTAAATGGGGGGCATTCTTCTTCTGAGTCGGAGCGACCCACCAGCCCGAAGTAGGCTTCCTTAACATCACTGGAGTCTGAGAATCAGATTCACTCAATGTCTTTGGCTTTTTGGCGATGTAGCTCCTCTCTTTCTTCTTGTCTCTAGATGACTTGCGCTCCTCTCCCTTCCCCTTTTCTCTCTTGCCTTGGTGGCAGTCGGCCACGACGTGTCCTGACTTGTTGCATCCAAAACAAATAGTGTCAGCGGAGCGATGTTTGTTCGGTTTAGATGCATACCTGTCAGAAGAATAATTTTTCTTCTGATGCCTGGAGGAGGAGCCGTCTCTCTTTCTTTGATTCCTCATCTTGAGGAACTTCTTGAATTCTCGGGTGATGAGGGAGAAATCCTCCTCAGACAACTCTGAGCTGGAGGAGCATGGCTCGGAGTCCTCCTCCTCATCCTTTTTCCTGGCACGGTATGAAACCGCACCCTTGCCCTTCCTGCAGTGAATGGCTTTTAGGGCCACAGTCTTTTCCTTGGCTGCAGCCTTCTTTGCTTCTTCTTCTGCTTTCCTGGTATTCAGTTGAAGCTCATAGGACATCAGCTTCCCAAACAGAATTTGCGGGTCTGTTTCAGCTAGTCTGCCAAACTCTCGGATGGCGCATATCTTTGTGTCCCATTCCTTAGTAAGGGACCTAAGGAATTTATCATTAAGTTCACCATCAGTGAACACTCTTCCATATCCTTTGAGGGCATTGACAATCTTGAGGAAGTTCTCGAAGGTGACTCCGATCTCTTCCTTAGGCCCTTGTCTGAAGGCCTCATATTTCTGGTTCAGGAGGGATCTCCGATCATCTCTCACTTCATCAGTGCCCTCCATTAGGATAATCAGGCAGTGCCAGATCTCCTTTGCTGTCCTGCAGTTGTAGAAGTTCTGCATCATTGAGTCATCGACCGCACTGACCAGAATGTTCTGCGCCTTCTTGTCAAGTCCCACCAGCACCATCTCGTCCTTATCCATTTCAGAAATTTTCTTTGACACTTTCTTGGTAGTATCAATGGTGGAGACCTTAGTGGGGACATAAGGCCCCTCCTCCATGATCATGAAGAGTCGGGGATCGACCGCTTCCATGTAGAACCTGATCCTTTCCTTCCAGATAGGAAAGTTGAGCCTGGTGCACACTGGGATCTTGTCTGTGTACTTGAGTCCGTCCATAGTAGATGTATGCCTTCTTCTTGACACTAGTGGCAGGATTCTACTCAAGGTGTGAACCTTTTTGAAGAGTAACCTGCCTCTGATACCACTTGAAAGTCCACCTAGTGTCAACTACCTTCACCTATGGGGGGGGGGGAATAGGTGACGTGCAGCGTTTTTTGCGGAATTAAAATTGTACCTGCACAAGAAAACAAAACAGCACAGCACAGAAGGGACACAAGCAAATTATAGTGGTTTCCCGATTTGGGTACATCCACTTTCCCCCTTCGACCTATCTCCCAACCAGGGATGACTCGATCACTTCACCAACATGATTGAAATTCAATCTTTGCACTAACGGAAGGAACCCTTCCACACGTAGGAGACAACACTCCCACAACACGGGTTGCACCTAACCCTTACAACTAGGAACCAACGTTCCTTTACAACAAAAATGAAAATAGAATGTATAAGAAATACAAACAACTTTTGGAGACTAAGGTGTCCCTCTTCGTTCGATGACGTGTTCTTGAGGTCAATGAAGAGTCCACAACCCTAGATCTCACTTGGAGAGAATCTCCCAAAACCGGCGGCGGCAAGAAGGGCGGCGGCTTGGTTCTCGGGATCGGCGGTGACAACGGTGTGCGGCTGCTATACTTTGGAGATTCAATCTTCGTAGCAAAGCTAGCAAGGTCTTCTAACGGTCACACTAGGATCGATCGTCTCGACCGATTCGGAAGGGGAAGGTTTTCCCGATCAACGAATCAAGAGACAAGGGATCTCTGATTAGACGTGTGAGACGCTGTGCTTGGCTGAGCTTCTGTCGCCGGGAGATCTGGAAGCAACCACGATCAAAGCCGGCGATCTACTGGCACGAGCGGCGACGGCGACGGAGCGGATTTCACGATCTAGGTCAAGGTCGGCGGCTCGGCTTCGTTTTTCTGTGTCTTGTTACTGTTCAAAAATACATGTGTATTTATACAGTAGAATACTCCTTTATGACCGTTGTGGGTCCCACCAGAAGAAACTATAATACCGGTTCAAAACAGCGCCTTAACATTTGATCCGGTTCAGCGTCTTTTAGAAATTTGCCTAAGGCAAAATCGTCGAGAATCGAAGGTGATTCTCGTCGATTCGGCGAGAATCAAAGGTGATTCTCGGAGAATCGGCAAGAATCAAAGGTGATTCTCGTCGATTTTGACTTGTTTGCACGCTCTGATTTAGCCGGATAGAGACGACGAGAATCAACCAGCGATTCTCGACGATTCGGCGAGAATCACTAGTGATTCGTCGAGCCGTATATTGGGGATACGTTCCAGCTGTACTCCAATAACCCTAACAATTTCTTTGCGGAGAAACAGTGGAGGTGCAATGCTATTCCAGGCTTCCAGCCATCATTCTCGCCGACCTTCTTAATGGCGAGGTAATATATATTGCATTTTTCTATTTCTAAAACTTGAAAGTAGATTTTCATTCTGGCGCCACATGACCGACTGGTGACGTCTTTCCTCAAAACTCTGCAATTTCTGAACATGTTTTGTGGAATGGTGTTGATAAGCATGCATTTACTCTATAAAACTTTGAAGACTTAGATAGTAAAAGCTATTGTAATCACTAACATAGCATATCCTCCATTATAAGATGGTAACTTGCGGAGAAGATGACTTGCAACAAAGACGCAGAATATCACGACCAGAATAACTATTAACTGAAATGGTGACGAAGAGGGAAGGAGCATCAGGTCCAAAGATTAACCTCCCATAACTGAAAAATCTCAACAAAAACAAAACAAAAAAAAAGAAAATAAATAAACTTTTCAAATGTTAAATGAAAGAAACCCAACTTATATAAGAAACTAGCTACTAAAATAGCAATACAAAGAATCCTGATTTTTGCAGCAATTTGAAAGTACTATATATTCGCAGACATTTTTTATTTAAAATCTCGTAGGCTTAACCTTGATTTCGGGGACGAAATTTTTGTTTTGTTTATTGGAATTTGTAACATCTCATTTCCAACTAGACCCCCAAAAGTGGTTTTGGCCATGACTAGGTCATGACAAAACCCTAGGAAGCCCAAGAAGACCAAGAAAACCTAAGAATGTGGGTGAGACCACTATGGTTTGCACATAGTAAATTTCTGAACTCTTGTTTAAGATGATCATGGGGCTTCACCAAGACTCCAAGACCCCACCATGGTCTCATCAACACATTGTAGGGTCCATTAGAGCCCTAAGGGTCCATTGAAGTCAACCCAGGGTGCCCAAGTTGACCTACAACCACTATAGGCCTAAATTGGACAAGGTGCCCTAACTAAGGTCAGTGTGCCCTGATAAGCCCAACTAACCCTATCAAGGACTTTCTAGACCTAAAATGGGATCAATGGGTCACTAAGGACCCAAGGAGGGCAGCCCAAAGGGTTAAGTTGACCAAAGTCAACTCTAACCCTAAATAGGTCAACCTAACCTACATTGGGGCAAACTGACCTGCACAAGGGCCAATTGAAGTTCCCTTAGCCAAGTGGATCCCACATATACCTTCATAACCCTAGTGAGAGGCCAATGGGTCACCAAGGACCCATTGAGACCAATCAAAAATGCTAAGTTGACCAAAGTCAACTCTAGCCCTAAAGTAATCAAGGTACCGTGCTTAAGGGTCAAGTGACCTCCAAAGGGCCAAGACAACCCCACCTAGACCTTAGGGGAAGCCAATGGGTCACCAAGGACCCATTAGGGCCAACCTCAAAGACCAAATTGACCTAGGTCAACCCTAGCATAGGTTTGGGTCAAGCTAGCCCAAATGGGCTAACTCAAGCTCAAGCCCAATTCACTTGGGCTAACCTTGCTTTGATGGATGAAATGGACATGTGGGCTGCCATAGGGTTAGGTATGATTTAATTTAGCTTGGTATGAAGGAGAGAGAAAAATCCACCTAAGGAAAGAGAGAGAAAGAGAAGAGAAGTAATGGAAGAGACTTTGGGCTCATTCCTTCCCCTTCCCCAACCTCCCATTCAGTTCATTAAGACCAGGAAGGCAGCCCAATTCAACCAGCTACTCCTTAACTGGCTGGAGCCAGCTTTCCCCCCTACCTACCATGGTCGCCATTGTTGACTAAGGCCAATAATGGCAAAGCTCCCTACAACCACCTAACACCCCTTCTCTTCATCTTAAAACCTTCACTAGACTCCAAGGGGTCAGTCCCACCATTTACCTGAAGGAGCCAAGCAGTTTCATAGTGCTGTTGCAGAAATCCGACCACCACCACCACCAAAATGGCTTCCCGGCGATCGGCAAGGCTATAGCCGCCCAGCAAGGTCCTCCTCCACTCCTTCTTCCATGGATAGTTCATAGGAATCATTAGGGTCAAGGTTCGGGCTCAATTGAGCCCGATCCAAGTTCAATTTTTCCTGGTTTTTCCATGGAAATTCAATTCTCGGGATCGCCGAAAAACGGCTCTCCAGCTGTTGTGCCGCCGCCTGGCGACGGCCACCACCTCAACGGAGGTGGTGATGGCGATGGCCGGCCGGGGAGGTGGCCGGATCGCCGGCGGTAGCGGCTGGAAGACGCTCCAGGAAAACCCAATCGGGACCGTTGGCTAGAGGTTGAAGATGACCCAGCTCCGTCAGATCTGCGTCAAGATTCCCGCTGGGAATGATTCCAAACTATAGGCTTGATGTATTTTTATTTCATTTCTGTCACATGCAATGTATTTAATGTTTTTAATTTTTAAAAATACTTAGGTGATAATTCAGAGGACATGGTCAACACCAAATTTGTAGACTGATGAGTCTAGTTTACTGCAAAATTGGTTTGAACCAATTTGGGTGCCTGGTTTGACCAGGGCACCCATTTTGGTGGGACCTACACCTAGGGCTAGACAGACACTAAACTGAGTGCCCACACTTCATCCTTAGTCCAAATTAATTGAAATTTTGGCAGTGAGTCCCCCTAGACCATATATAGGGCTGTCCAAAGATGGGAATTTTTGGGGACAAGTTTTCTATAGTTTTGGAAAATATTTAATTATTCTAGGGTTAAGTAAGGGGAAAGCCCAATTAGGCTCAATTACAAAAATGTCGCTCATATTTAATCAACCAAATTAAATCCTCTTTTATATCATATTTTTTTATAAAACCGGGTTGTTACACGAAGAGACTTCTTTAGAATTTTATTTTTAATGGTGACTCTTAAAAACCATAAATTAATCATAAACTCGGGCAATATATGAACTTATTTATAAGAAAATCACATAAGAATTCTCCACAAGAACTAACAATGTTAAAGACTATCAACCTCAAGAACAAATTTGTAGTGAAAACTAAATAAAATACATAATATGCTAGTGTTGTACACCAACCCTATGGAGAAATTCTCGAGTACAAAAAACCCCAACAAGTTAGAAATAGTCAATTATTATGATTGAAAATTGAATATCTTTGATAAATGTGGATCAATGCAAAGACATTTAAGTCATGGGTAGAAAAAACAAAGACACCTTTTGATTGGTTTGTCAAGTGATTTCTTATGTTTTTTGTAGTGTAGTTATCTATTTTCGTCTAGGGTCTGTTTGTCACGGTATTTTGTTTTTTTACTCTGAGTTTGAACAAAAATGTCACTGTTATAAAATATGTCTTTAGCAAAAAGGTAAAATATAAGGAAAAAACAAGAAAAGTTATGTCCATAGATTTGGGGATGAAAAAGAGTATGAAAAAAGGGAAAACGATTCAACATGCTTTTGCGTTCAGCCCATAGTCTTAAGAATTTGTAGTTTGATTAACTTGAATTTTGTTTTGTTTTCGTGTTTATTTTGCAGATAACAATTTGGTTTGCGAATAAAGTTGCGGTTATTAGAAAATGGTTGAAGATAGTCAAAAATGATTTGCGGCTAACACCATCTATAAAATGGCAAATACTACATAATTCACTTTAATTTTCAAAGATAGTCTAGTAGTGGATGAGCTCATGAATATTATGTCCGACAATCTTCTATTTTGCATGTTTTGATAAATGATTAAATGTTCTCGGCGTGACGGTGCATCATTCGTCCGTCATCTCCGCATAAATTTTACAAAACTCAACAATAATTTTGAGGATAGTAACGCGATTTTTTAAAATTAAATAAGGGCGCTGCTATCCGCACCGCAGTTTAGGCTATTTTTAGCAAACATTTTTTTCCTAATTAGGTTTCGTATATTTTTTAAAATACCTTTTATACATACATTTTTAAGAAAAGTGTTTAACACGAAAGTGTAGATCTCGACGATATCTACAACTTTCGTGTTTGAACAATTTCCTAAACATGTATGTACAAAGTGTATTTCCAAAAGGCGCGAAAATTGGATGTATTTCGCAAGTACGCTTGTACATGCATTTTTAGGAAAGTGTTCAACACGAAAGTTGTAGATATCGTTGATATCTAAACTTTCGTGTTGAACACTTTTCCTAAAAATGAATGTATAGAGTGTATTTTAAAAAACACGAAAATTAGGAAAACGTGCGGTGCGAATAGCCAAAACTGCAATGCGGATAGCAGTTTAAATGCGTTACAAGAAGGATAAAATTGGAAAGATACTCTTTTAGCAAAGATTCTTTTTTCCTTATATATAGGTTTCGTTTGGTGGTCTTGAATGCGGTGATCATGAACTGTCGTTTGTGAACGCGAACCTCACCTACAATCATGCATTTATGCTCAAACTAGATAGCGGTCATAACCTTTGTCTTGCCCAACATACATTCTATGATAATTGCATTTTTGACCAAACACATCAGAACAAAGAAGTTACCCCAAACAAAGCCATATAGTAGGAGTGATAGTGACAAGACTTCATCCTTTTTTAATTGCGATCATGACAAAGCCGTGTAAAACATATTTTTTAAAATAAAAAAACATATAAATTAATTTTAATTTTTAACATTAAAGAAAATATTAATTAATTTATGAGTAAAATTTGAATGTTGTATAACAAAAAAATGTTTTTCCTTTTTAATATATATCATGCATAGATGATAAAAATTTAAATGAAAGAGTATAAAAATTTGTAGAACATAGTGTTTTTCATTGGGATCTATGAATATCAAATTAGGCTCCGTTTGGCAGGACAACAACGGCCGTGAACATGGTGGTTATGATATGAAGCATCGTTTCTAAATGTCCGATCTCACTTAAGAAACTTCATCCACTTTAATGTTCAAAACTACTTTTCTTTTCTTGTTGGCGGTCACAACCTGTGTAACGCCAAATATACATTCTATGATGATAACGTTCTTATCTAAACACATCAGAGAAAAAAAAGCCGCCCACAAAAAGCTACTCTACAAATATAATATTTCTTGCGGTCGGGCTTTCTAGGATCAGAATTCCCTTCATTTGGGGGGCTCAAATAGAGGTCTATTTCATGATGTAGCAGATACATTGCCACTTAATCTAATAGTGTATAGTTTTTTGGGACTCGGGGAGTAAAATGCATTCCTACACTTACGGTAAAGTGCAGACATCCAACGGTTCGCGTGGATGCCCGCACACATCTCAAAGCGAGTGTATCTCAGCTTGCTTTGAGATGCGTGCGGGCACCCAACACGGGCCGTTGGAAGCTCACACTGTTAGAAATTTGATATATATATATATATAACATTTCTCATATGGAACGTATTTATTGGAGCCTTTAGGTGTTTGGTGTTTGAGCTCCTTATTTAAAGGGAAAAGCTCCAAAATCAAAGTGGAGGGAATCCAAATTTTGGAGGGAACCCCTCTTTCCCTAAGGATGAATTCCTTTAGTCCCACTTTGTCTACCTCCTTTCATGTAGGGGTGTATACAAATTCAGATTCGGATGCAGATTCAGATTCGGGATTCGGATTCGGGATTCGAGATTCGGGATTCGGGATTCGGGATTCGGGGAATAATTGAATTGTTAATTTTGCTCCAATTTGTTTTGTCTTGGTTGCTCAGTAGCCTTTTTGTCGAGCACCGCGTTTCGTCGATCGTTGACCTCTTTTCGTCGATCGTCGACCGCTTTCGCCAGCAGTTTCGTCGACCGCTTTTCGTCGATCGTCGACCGCATTTTCGTCGACCGCTTTTCGTCGATCGTCGACAGCTTTTAGTCGACAGCTTTTCGTCGATCATCGACCGCGTTTTCGTCGACCACTTTTCGTCGATCGTCGACAGCTTTTCGTTGACAGCTTTTCGTCGGGTCGATCGCTTTTCGTCAACGGTTTTTTTCGTCGGGCATTAATTACGCTGACGTTTCCAACGCGAGCATTCATAACCGTCAAATTTATGACAAATTAATTTTCTTACTATTTACCGAGATTTGAAAAACCGTCTTTTCAGGAATCGTTTTAGAGGCGATATATTTTTGTTTCTACCGGTTGCACATACACACGCTGATTTGTTCTTCCTTTTTTCTACATTTGCTTCATCAAGTGGTGGTTCGGGGTGTTCTGTGCTTTTTCGGTGTCTGCGCACATCGGAGTTTCGGGATCTAGCCGGGTGTTGTACCTTGGAGGAGTGAGCATCGGTTGAAAGCCCTGCCAGAGGGTGGTGCAACTTCTTTAGGACAGTGATCACACGGCTTACCCATGCTCGATTCTAAACTATAAAATTTTATTTCTCTCCTTCTCTATTTAGATCTAATTTAAAGGATCAAAATTCTCTAGATCTATACATATATATATATTATTCTGAAATAAATAGAAAAATTACTCAAACACGCACTTCACAGTAAAGTACAGCGAGTGCACTTTGACTCCCCAAATCCAATCTTTTGATCAAAAGAAAAAAATATATAAAGAGAATACTATCTTTGCCACTTGAAATAGAGAGATCCTATTTTTGCTTTCTACTGGTTAGTTATTAATGCATATATCTGTCAAATTTCCTTTCGGTCAAACAATTTCCTCCTTTGATGATTTCATGATTTCATCCCTGCCTTCCCAGGTTTCATTTTCGCTGACCATTATTCCTTCAAGGAACCGGCGAGATTGTACCGGCGACATCGCGGTGCTGGCAGCGCCAGTGAAGGAGTAAGGCAACGAGGAACCGATCGCCCTTCTCTTTACCGAACGAGAGAGCTCGTAACTGTTATGACGGAGAATTCGACAGTCCATCTGCCGCTGCTCCGATTCCAGTGAAACCTAAATCTTTGATATCCATGGCGTCGCCTTCGTCCTCCATGAACCCGCCTTCTCCCGGCCTCAAGACCTACTTCAAGACTCCCGAGGGTAGATACAAGCTTCAATACGAGAAGACTCATCCCGCCGGCCTCCTTCATTACTCTCATGGAAAATCCGTTTCCCAGGTATCTCTAGGGTTTATGATTTACCTGTTGTGTTTCTCGATCTGAAATTTCTGATGCGGAATCTGAATTTCCTTAGTTGACCATCGCGCATCTAGAGGAGAAGCAAGCCTCTCAGGGACCAAGCGCGCCATCGCCCCCGAGCTCGAGCAGCGTGGTGAAGTCTGCAGCGGCGAGACTTTTTGTTGGCGTTAATGGAAGCAAGACCTTCTCTCATGGCGGGACAAACGGTGGGAGCAAGTTGGCATCTGGAACGAACAAGTTCGGAGGGACTTTTGGTGCTTCTACAGGATCGAGTAGCTCTCCTGCAGTAGCCAACTATGATGTCAAAGGAGCTTACCTGGTCTTTAATGCCGGCGACACACTGTTCATCAGCGATCTTAATTCACAGGACAAGGTTCATATGTTTTTCAATTATTTATGTTTTTGTCTGCTAGATCCTCTGTAACACAGTTGTCTACACGATGGAGTGCTTGCAGGATCCTATAAAGGCTATCCATTTCAGTGGCTCGAATCCTTTGTGCCATGCGTTTGATTCTGAGGCGAAAGATGGGCATGATTTACTCATTGGTCTCCAGTCTGGCGACAGTGAGTTCAGATTCTCAATATTTGTTGTTTCATTTTACAGATTGTTTTAAGTTTATCATTTTGAAGTTATTGAATTATGTAGTTAAAAAGTTTTAAAATGTTTGTATGCAATCCAAGTCTACACAGTGTCATTAAGACAACAATTACATGATCTTGGGAAGAGGTTGGTGGGAGCTCAACATTACAATAAAGATGGTGCAATCAACAACAGGCATGTATTTTATTTGTGAAATCTGTAGATGAAGTTTAGATAAACTAAATGGTATTACAGAACTTTTTTTGTGTGTGTTTGAAACTTGGAGATTTATTTACTGGTTTGAATATGGAATTAGTGCCATTGAAGGGTTAAGCTTTGCACTGTCAATCATGCTTCTTACTGCACACCCCATTGTTGCTTGTAATGAATTACATGCTAGTTTATTGAGTTGTTGTTGAATATTTTAAGCAATCCCTATTGATGCATCTATACATGTGATGCCAGCAGAATTTAGTGAGTGCAATGTACTTCCCCAGAGGTCATATTTCCCATTGGAATGTTGTTATGGTCTGGGAAAATTATTATTGAGAGAGGTATTCCTTTGCAGTTATTCAATTTTTAGGAAGGATCGAGGGAGTGGTTAAAGTTTGAAGTTAACACTAGGATATTTAATTTTGTCTTTATAGTTCTGTATGCAACGTGATATATATTTGGAAGAGATATTGTCGATTTTACCTGAATGCTTGTTGGATATTTATTCGAGAGTTATATATATGCACCCACCCACATTTACATTCAACTTCTATTCAAGTTAAAACATACATATATTCTAGCAATAAATTAATAACAATTAATAAATAAAAAGATTTCTAACAGATGATAATTTCCAAATTATAATGTTCCTAAATATACTTTATTCTTGATTTTCTTGTAATCTTCAGAAGCTGGAACTTGTAAATGCTGTATGAATCTTCTCAGCCGATGAACTTGACAACTCAAATTCCTCTTCCTCGTCCCTCTTTGACACTCTCCAGTTTTCTCTTAAGCTTCTTGCGACAGACTTGTTCTAGACATATCTGAAAGTATTTCTCGTCTTTAGATCGACATCCGTAATTTCTTGATGTGATTCTGTCGCCGACACTCTAGTGCCGCTTCGTTTTTTTATTTATCTTTTTTTTTGCTTATTTACTGTTTGCGCTGTCGCTTAGTTATCTTCCATCATGGACATGTAAGTTTAAATTTTTGGTATTGTGGACCGGCACGTGAGACTGACCACTTCGCGTGACCATGAGTGGATTGACCCGGTAAGGAATGGGCGGGCGGGTCGTCATCGCTATTTGGTTGTGCTTGAACATCCCTGTTGAAAAATTATTACAAAAAATTGTTATAATCATTTTTTATTATTATTACATGGGGAAAATGGGGCTATATAAAGCCTTCCTGGTTGCCCTAAAGTGGGGGGGGGAGAAAAAAATCGAGATTGAGTTCTATCTCTCGGTTAAATCCCGCCGTACACCTGCCAGACGAAATCCGCCGCTGGTCCTTCGTCGACCTAGCGCCCGTCTCGCCGCTTCGCTCCTCCGCCGCAGCTCCGTCCACCGTCTGCTACTTCGATCCCGCGCCAGCAACGCTACCACCGTCCCTCCTCAGCAGCCCTGCCATCCGCCAGTTCCCCACTCCGCTCTTCTCAAACCCCAGTTTCCCGGCCTACCCGCTACCTTTCCCCCACTCCCTTGTCGTTTCCTCCACCTCCATTCCCTTCTAACCTGGCCACCCACTTCATCTCCAACCTAACCCCCAACCCCCGTGGCCGTCCACCCTCTCCACCGCCATCCACCACCGGAATCTTTTCCCCTTTTGTAGTTTCCCCCTCCCACTTCTCCGTCTACCTGCTGCGACCGCGCTGTGAAGAATCAAAAGCTCCTGCGGAGGCCCTCGGTGAGATCTCTCCTTTCCCCTTCCCCCTTCCCCCAATCTACTGTGTTTGCAATTATTATGAATTATTTCAGCATGGTTGTTTCATTCACTAGTAGCATGCGCTCGCTCTAACCATTCCTCGCCGTGCGTTCTTCATTTCTGTTAGAAAGCTTATTGTGTAGTAGCTAATTTTCGTGCCCAATTAATTTTCTTTTAGGCTAGGAATTTCGAAGTAGCCATTTGCATCAATTTGGTGTGCCTGCTGGGATATCTCACTTCTATTGTGAGATAGCCGAGCGATTTTTCACTTCCTAATTTCTGAGTTTACGGGTTATTTTCAAGTTTGTCCATGGAATCACAGGTAGAACGCCTAGAGGGAAATCTGGGAGATCTGAGTAAGTGTATGGAAGAGATTATGACGGCCATCACCACACTTTCATTATCGGTGAGAGACACAAATCAAGTCATGTTGGGGTTGCGCACATCAGTTAACAACCTGGAGGCTCGATACCACTTAGGGGGCCCTCCTGCACAACCCCCTACTCCTCCAGCAGGACCGCCGACACCTCCTACGCTAGAACCCCAACTAGTTCATCACGAACACGGTTATCCACCTAGGTGGGATGCAGGTATCAAATTGGATGTTGAGGATTTTGAGGGCACACTCGAACCTGAGGTGTGTCTTGACTGGTGCGAGCGACTTGAGCGATTCCTCGGTTGGAAGCGCACCCCTGTCCACCAACAGGTGGAATATGCCACCCTGAAACTGAAAGGCCCCGCACTCACTTGGTGGGGGCAAGTTGAGCGGATGCGGTACACTATGGGGTAACCTCCTGTCACCACATGGGTTGAGTTCAAAGCTCAACTCAAGAAGAGGTATGTCCCAGCCGATTTCATGCAAACCTTTTATCGAAGGTATCACAACCTTCGACAGGATAAGCAAACCATCGATGAATACACGAACGAGTTCCTGGTCCTCCAATCACGATTAGATCTGAAGAAGGAAGATCATATGGTCGTGGCCCGCTATCTGAATGGGCTGCGATACGCGATACGAGACCAGCTGGAGCTGCACGATTTCCGGGACTTGGGGGAGATCTCCAGTCGAGCCCGCCGAGTGGAAGCTCTCCAGAAGAGGACATCCGGGTCGAAGTTGACTGATAAAACTCATTACTCTTCCTCTTCGACGTCGGCCACTCGGGCGGCTTTGTCACCCACCCTTGGTCTACCTTCTAGTGTCTGCCCCGCATTGCCAGCCCCTTCCCATGCGGGACCCTCCTCGAATTCCGTAAAAGGGAAGGAGGTTGTCACCACTAAACCGATCTTCCGTTGTTTCAAATGTATGGAGCCAGGACATAAGTCATCTGAGTGTCCGAGACGACAATTTACCGTAGTTGTTGAGGCTTACGATGGACGAGATTCGGAGTATGGGATCTGGGAGAGCGATTTAGTCAGAGAGACAGAGGACTCACTTGAGGGAGCATGTGAGGTCGAGGGTGAGCAGCCCGATCAGTTGGTTTGTGTCCTACAACATAGCCTGCTTACACCGAGAGCTACCACTGACGACGCTTGGGTGCGGGCCGTGCGACATAGTATCTTTCGCACCACCGCTCGCATTCAGGAGCACTACTGTTCTATTATCGTTGATAGCGGGAGCATGAAAAATTTCGTCTCCCAGCGCATGGTAGAGAAATTAAACCTCCAGACTCAGAAACTGGAGCGTCCATATGAGTTATCCTGGGTGACTAGTGACACCACGATGGTCATATCACATCGATGTCTCGTGGCATTCACCATTGGTCCCGCCTATTCTGACTCGGTATGGTGCGATGTTGCACCCCTCGATGTATGTCATATTCTCTTGGGGCGTCCGTGGTAATATGACCGTAACACTATCCATGACGGGCGAAGGAACTCTTATTCCTTCGACCATCGCGGTCGTAAGACGGTCCTTCTTCCCCAGAAGAACAGACATGTTCCACAACGACTCGCCCCCCGGTGGCGCCCACCGTAGCTCCTATTTCCGCGACCACGCTCACCACCATGGCATATCCGTCCGTCCGCATGCTTTTGACAGAGCGACAATTTTGTCACGAGATGCGTGAGAGTACTGTCGCCTATGTTTTAGTCGGTCTGGAGCCCCCTACTACCTCTATGGAGATCCCTGCGGCCGTTCGACCTCTGATCACCGAGTTTAGCGATCTTACCCCGGACGAGTTACCCGACCAGCTTCCACCGTTGAGGGACATCCAACACTGCATCGATTTAGTCCCAGGTGCAAGCCTGCCCCACCTACCACATTACCGTATGAGCCCGAGAGAGCACAAGGAGCGCTCAGGAGACAGGTATCTGAGCTTCTCCAGAAGGGACATGTGAGGGAAAGTCTTAGTCCCTGCGCTGTTCCTGCCCTTCTTGTTCCCAAGAAGGACGGAACTTGGCGTATGTGTGTAGACAACCACGCTATCAACAAGATTACTGTCAAGTACCGTTTTCCGATTCCCCGGTTAGACGACATGCTCGACATGCTGAGTGGGGCGAGGATTTTTTCGAAGATTGATCTCCGGAGTGGTTACCATCAGATTCGGATTTGACCCGGAGATGAATGGAAGACGACTTTCAAAACAAGGGAGGGATTGTATGAGTGGTTGGTCATGCCTTTTGGCTTGTCCAACGCTCCCAGCACCTTTATGAGATTGATGACCCAAGTCCTTAGACCCCTGATGGGGACCTGCGTCGTTGTCTACTTTGACGACATCCTTATCTACAGCCTCAACCCTGATCAACACCTTAAACATCTTCGTCAGGTCCTGCAGATCTTAAGAGAACACCGCTTGATCATCAAGTTACAAAAATGTACCTTTCTCACTAGTAGTCTCACCTTTTTGGGTTACATCGTCTCCTCCGAGGGCATCAAGGTGGACCCGGAAAAGATCCACGCGATAGAGCCCTGGCCCACCCCCAGGAACTTCACCGAGGCATGTGGGTTTCACGGCCTAGCTTCGTTCTATCGTCGTTTTATACGTAATTTTAGCACCCACATCGCACCCATCACAGATTGCCTCCGCAGGGGGCAATTCGTATGGACGGCCGAGGCAGAGTAGACATTCCTCATGAAGGAGAAAATGTTTAGCGCTCCTGTTCTGGCCCTGCCTGATTTTGAAAAGGTTTTCGAAGTAGATTGCGACGCTTCACATGTCGGTATCGGGGCGGTATTGAGTCAGGCGGGCCGACCTGTAACATTTTATAGTGAGAAGCTAAACGACGCAAAAACGAGATATTCGACCTACGATCTTGAGTTTTTCGCCATCGTCCAGACCCTCCGTCATTGGCGGCATTATTTGATACAACGCGATTTCGTGCTGAATACGGATCATGAGGCGTTGCGTTATCTAAACTCCCAGAAGGAGGTCCGGCGCCACGCCAAATGGGCCGCCTTTCTGCAGGAGTACACCTTTCACATCCGACATAAGCCAGGAGTCACCAATAGAGTCGCTGATGCCCTCAGTCGACGAACACATCTTTTAGGAACTCTACGCCCTCGTTTGACTGACTTGGACTCTCAGAAGGAGTTGTACGCCACTGATCCCGATTTTTGTGATGTGTGGGCAGAGTGTCAGCCGCATGGGGCGGACCCGACGGGACATTTCTGCGTGAGAGAGGGGTACCTATTTAGAGGCACCAAATTATGCATCTGCCAGGGTCCATTACGCGAGGCCTTACTCGCCGAGTTACACTCGTTCAAGCTAGGTGGACATGTCGGACAAGCCAAGTTGCTAGATCTAGCGACCTCGCGTTATTATTGGCTACGCATGAGACATGATGTTATCAGCCACGTGCGTACCTGCCAAACGTGCCAAATGTTTATGGGATAGTCTCAGAACACTGGATTGTACACACCGCTGCCCATTCCTGAGCGGCCATGGGACGCGGTCTCCATGGACTTTGTTAGCGGTTTCCCTACGGCCGCGCGAGGAATTGATTCTGTGTTCGTGGTTGTTGACAGATTCTCAAAAATGACGCACTGTATACCTTGTCGGAAAACCTCCGATGCTGCACATGTGTCCCATCTTTTCTTTCGAGAGGTGGTTCGACTCCATGGGGTCCCACGCACTTTCACTTCCGATAGGGACACTCGATTCATGGGCTATTTTTGTAAAACCTTATGGCGAAAACTGAGCACAAAATTGAATTTTAGTAGTGCGTACCACCCCCAGACTGATGGGCAAACTGAGGTGGTCAACCGAAGTTGGGGTAATTTATTGAGATGTCTAGCCGGAGAACACCCCAAGCAGTGGGATCTAGCGTTAGCTCAAGCCGAATTTGCATACAACAACACCATCAATCGCTCCACCGAAAAGTCTCCTTTCGAGATTGTGTATGACTTCCCTATTCCCCATTACCTTGATCGTCATTCTTTACCTTCTTACGAGCACATTTCTTTTGATGCTACTACTTGGATTGCAAACTTAAAATCCTTGCATGAATCTATTCATAATAAGTTGCAGGTGACAGCCAAAAAATACAAGGATAGCACTGATAACCATTGGCGCTGTGTGTTTTTTTTCGGAAGGTGATTGAGTGCTGGTACACTTTAGAAAGGAAAGATTTCCCAGTGGGACCTACCACAAGCTTCGACAGCGTCGTTTCGGTCCTTTTCAGGTAAGGAAGCGGTTGAGAGAGAATTCCTACCTTATTGACCTGCCCTTGGAATTCGGGACATCTCCGATTTTCAATGTGGCGGACCTGTCCCCTTTCCATGGTATCCCACCGTCCGCGCCAGTGCCACCACCTACCTTGGAGCCCGGGACGACCGCGGGCTTTCAGCCTGCCTTCACACCTACCACGGAGGAAATTGATCAGGTGCTTGATGTTCGGGAGTTCCAGACTCGTGCGGGTGCTTACCAGCGTTACTTGGTTACTTGGCAGAGAAGAGACCTCTTGGATAGCAGTTGGATCAGTGCCAGAGAGCTGCAGCGTCGACGTCCAGATCTGTCAGTTGCTGCCACCAGCTCAGTCTCGCCGGAGTCGAGTTCTCTCAACCCCGGGGGAACTGGTTGTGCTTGAACATCGCTGCTGAAAAATTATTACAAAAATTATTATAATCATTTTTATTATTATTACATGGGGAAAATGAGGCTATATAAAGCCTTGCTGGTTGCCCTAAAGTGTGTGGGGGGGGGGGAGAAAAAAATCGAGATTGAGTTCTATCTCTCGGTTAAATCCCTCCGCACGCCTCCCAGACGAAATCCGCCGCAGGTCCTTCGTCGACCCAGCGCCCGTCTCGCCGCTTCGCTTCTCCGCCGCAGCTCCGTCCACCGTCTGCTACTTCGATCCCGCGCCAGCAACGCTACCACCGTCCCTCCTCAGCAGCCCCGCCATCCGCCAGTTCCCCACTCCGCTCTTCTCAAACCCCAGTTTCCCGGCCTACCCGCAACCTTTCCCCCACTCCCTTGTCGTTTCCTCCACCTCCATTCCCTTCTAACCCGACCACCCACTTCATCTCCAGCCTAACTCCCAACCCCCGAGGCCATCCACCCTCTCCACCGCCATCCACCACCGGAATCTTTTCCCCTTTTATAGTTTCCCCCTCCCACTTCTCCGTCTACCTGCTGTGACCGCGCTGTGAAGAATCGAAAGCTCCTGCGGAGGCCCTCGGTGAGATCTCTCCTTTCCCCTTCCCCCAATCTACTGTGTTTGCAATTATTATGAATTATTTCAGCATGGTTGTTTCATTCACTAGTAGCATGCGCTCGCTCTAACCATTCCTCGCAGTGCGTTCTTCATTTGTGTTAGAAAGCTTATTGTGTAGTAGCTAATTTTCGTGCCCAATTAATTTTCTTTTAGGCTAGGAATTTCGAAGTAGCTATTTGCATCATTTCTCCAAGTTGTGCCCATATCAACCCATCTCTAGGAATTGGGAAGACTTTATTATTGTCCTAATCATCGCTAGCCTTCCATCTACCATCCACTTTTCAACTTACCTTGCTTCTAAATTTTTTGCAGCAAGAAGATCTCGAGATATGTCAGAATATTCTTACTTAAAAATATACATTGAACTTGACAAAGCTAAATATCATTCAAATTTTTGTTAGCAAGTCCATTCCTCTTTTTTGACTGCATTTGAATGTTTTGCAATATGCTGAAAGCACCTCAATATCATCATTCATCACTAATTAATCTCACTTAAAGAAACATCATAGTCATCATATGTTTTTAAATGATGTTTGATATTTAAAATAGTTTGATACTTAAGTAACATCAAATGTTGTAAAAAAAGGCATCTACCAGGGCACAAAATTTGCCTTGAAATCCCAAATAAAAATAATAAACTACTAAAGCACAAAAAGGAACCTTATAATAGATGAAAGAAAACCAGGGCACAAACTGAGTATCAAATTGGGCACAACATTTATATCAGCCGATATATTTAAAAATTGACTTTAAGTAAAATTTGCCGATGTTGCATTTCTTCCAAGAATCTACATGTCATCTAGCGTCTACGGCGGCGTTTGGCTCGGCTGTTAGGCGGTGGCGCTATTCGGCCGCACCGTGATTTTGTTAATAGACAGTGTTTGCTGCGGCTTTTTTCCTAAACTTCGTTTCTTTAATTCCGCGGTTTCCTCCTATTCTCCATTTGCGAGAAAAATCTGCTTTTTGCGTGCGTCTGGCTGAAGGCGGAAGGCGGGAGCTGTGCGGAAGGCGGAAGCCGTTGGGAAGCGTCACTCTACCTCCTTCCCTGCCCCACTCGCCATAGCAACCTCTTCTTCTTCTTTCTCCCGATCTTAAATCCATGAAAAAGGAAGCCCATTGGAGACAGGGGAACTGTAGAACCGCCAAGTTTGCCCGCTTCTCCCATACGATTTCTACCCTAGAAGAATTGCCCACTCTTCTTCCTCGTAGAAGGAGAAACTGCCAGATTTTACAGAGGAGAATCAGAAACTAGAGGCTTGATTATCGACCCCGCATCCAGAAACAGACAGATTTTACATAGGAGAATCAGAAATCAGTGGCTTGATTATTTTGATCTCTTCTGAATTTTGAATGCAACTTATGTAATTGTGTTTGTACTTCTATTATTGTTGCATATAGGCTTGATTATTTTGGCTTGAAATTTTTTCATGAAGGTTATCTTGAGTGAATTATTTGATAATTCACTCAAACAGTTTCACAAATTCATTTCACCCAAAAATTTTTTTAACAAAACTTCATTTTTCAGAATAAAGCATTTTTCCTGTCAGCAACTTTCCATCATTATAAAATCAAGCAAAGCCTACATCATTATAAAATCATGGATAATGATGCGTAACATTATGAACACATGAAACTAGACAGTTAGGAGTCCCATGAATAGTAAATTAGTAATATGGCAGAATAAATGGTAATAGGTAATTAGCAACCTCATGAAGCTGAAACCATAAACACGCAGGAAACTAGGGCTGTAACAAAGGCATAAATTCAAAAGCATTCAAGGAATGGAATATCCAAAGTAATCGATTCATTCACAGAGGATATCATTGATAACCGCTAGGGCATAGATCAAAATATTAAAAAAAATAAATACAGTTCGTCAAATGACAGAGGAAGAGAAGTAGGTAGAGAGGGAGAACCGAAGATGGGCCACAAAAATGAAAGAAGATCATCGAAGGCTGAGAAAGATAAATCATAAGCCAAAAGTCAGAAGTGAAAGGAGAATCTCATAAGCCAAAAGTCAGAAGTGAAAGAAGAATCAAGAGTTTGTCGGGCAAAAAATGTGCATATTGAACGACATAATCAACATATCATCCAATTTCTACAATACTAGTAAATATAGAGTGAAACTCTGGTTTCCACAAAGGTTTGCCATGAACTTTTGGGTATAAAAAGGTTATATATTGTATCTTAGGGCTCGTTTGATGGGGAGGGGGTGATCTGTCGCGGTCGCGTGGAAGCTACCGCTCGGCCGTGGCCGCTAGGCGTTTGGCGGGGGCGCGGCCAAGAGGCGGGGATCCACCCCGTAGATTTCCACCGCGTGGAGGCAATCACGGTCGTGGTTGTCTCCGCACGGATTTCCTCTGTAATAAATCCGTCGCGCCATACTGGGTCTTAATTAGTTTAGATTTAGATGTATCAGAAGACTCGCCATTGAATGCGAGTTATATCTAGAAATCAACTATTTCCTATTAGGGCAGGGCGTAGATACATGTTTCATTGAATTTTGGTATTTTGGATGAAATTTAAGCAAATTTGCCGCATTTGCATAACTTTGATGCCCTTTGCGTCATCTTTGTTTATTTTAACAAAGCTGATGTAGGGTAGGCTAAGGGATGTACAAATCCAAGACTACTAGGGATGGAGATGCGGACTTGACACGCTAATCCCTATTCTATATGCAATGCTTCCATCGATGACGACGACAAATTAATACGAGCAATAATGATAATTAACCCACAAAATAATATATAAAAGGAGAAAAGAGCGCTCAGTTTAGCAAAGCATTTAATGGTTTTTCTCCACTCGGAGGGTCAAGGAAAAACGCGCGGTAAATGAGGCTCACCTGCAAATCACAAACAAATAAAAAACGAGCTATCCACAGACAATTTATCTAAGCAAGCATAAAATCCAACTGATAATAATATTGCTGAAAGTAATTGTCCAATACAACAAGTGGCTCACCGAGTAGAGGGTTGTCCAAGGCAATGGAGATTTCGGAGAAGGAAGTGCTTTGACAGCGATCTGAGGTGGAACTGAAGGCGAGACGACAAAGGCGACAGCTAAATCTAACTGTGGTGAACGAATCCGAGCTGCGGGAGGGGGGATTCAACGGTTTATAATCAGATTCGGCTGTGGGTGAATACCCATAGTTGAAGGGATATCGAGTCTATAGGCATTCGTCCCAATGCGACTTTTGACTAAGAAGGGGCCCATTCGCTTGACGCTTAGTTTTTTGGAAGGCCCCGAAGGGAGCCTCTCATGGTGGATTCGCACCATTACCTATTCTCCTTCCCGAATTACTTGTTCTCACTTGCACATATCTATACGAGTTTTATAATTTTCATTGCTCGTAATGATTCGTCGGCAGACCGACTCATGCAACTCATACAAATGATGTGCAAATGACTCAACATACTCGTTAGGGCGTGACTTTAGTGGACTTGAAATAATGTCGATAGGCTTCTCAGGTTCGTAACCTGACACTACATGGAAATGGAATTAATCCAGTGGACTTATTGACTGAACTATTACATGCAAATTCTGCTATGGAGAGAACAAAGTCCCAACTAGCTACATGCTCGCCCACTAGACATCTCAGTAAGTTTCCTAAGGTACGATTCACTATCTTCGTCTGTCCATCCGTCTGGGGATGATAGACTGAAGAAAACCTAAAGGTGGTGCTAGTCTTTTACTACAAGGTCTTCCAGAAATAGCTCATAAACTTCACATCGCATTCTGACATGATTGACTTGGGTAAACCATGCAGCCTAAAAACGTCCTTTAAAAAGATGGATACAACCTTTGATGCATTCGCCGTCTTGTGACAAGCTATAAAGTGCGCCATCTTCGAGAATCGATCGACCACCACAAAGATGGAATCATGTCTCTGAAGAGTGCGGGGCAGTCCGAGCATGAGTCCATGCTGATGTTTTCCAGGGGCGGTACGATATAGGTAGTGATGTGTACAAACTCGTGTTTTGTTTAGTGCCTTGGTCGTCTGGCAGATACCGCAGTGGAGGACAACACGAGCCACATCCTTCTTTAGACTAGGCCAATAGAAGCGGTCCTCAACAATAGCTATGGACTTATCCCGCCCGAAGTGTCCACCGACCTCGCCTGTGTGTAACTCCCAAATCAAGTAATCACGGTAGGAAGTTAGGGGTATACACATGCGAGAGCCCCGATACAGATATCCCTCAAAGTTCTGGAAGTCCTCAACAGGGTCCGGAGGTTCTCGGAACAAGGCGGTATAAATCTCGCCAAAATCAGGGCACGCCGGATAATCCAGGGTCACTATTTCAAGTCCATCCACTCGCATGCTCATCATTTGTAA
Organism: Platanthera guangdongensis; assembly: GCA_039583875.1. Taxonomy (NCBI): domain Eukaryota; kingdom Viridiplantae; phylum Streptophyta; class Magnoliopsida; order Asparagales; family Orchidaceae; genus Platanthera; species Platanthera guangdongensis. The sequence continues at coordinate 277,882,404 of CM077151.1, read as the reverse complement.
TTGGGAGACATGAAGACTCAATGCATCTGTCGGTTTATTCTCAACACCAGCTCGGTGCTTGAGAGCATAATGGAAATCCTGGAGGTACTCGGCCCATTTGGTGTGCCGATGACCAAATTTGCACTGCAAATCCAGGTATCATAATTCCTGATGGTCTGAGTAAAACACAAACTCCCGGGGAAGGAGATAGTGCCTCCAAAAACGCAGAGACTGAAAAATAGCATAAAATTCCCGATCGTAATTCGAGTATTTTTGCTTTACCTCGTTCAGTTTCTAACTTAAATAAGAAACTGGGTAACCCTCTTGGCTTAACAACTCCCTCAATGCTAACACCGGATGCATCACACACTCTCAGACGCGCGACTAAAATTAGGAAGTCTCAGAACTATCGTCATCGTCAATCTCTCTTTGATCTTCTCAAATGCCCTAGTGGTTGCGGCGATCTAGTGAAACTCGCCTTTCCGAAGGCAACCCGTGAAGGGGGCCATGATCGTACTTCACCCTTGGACAGACCTCATATAGAAGGTGACAAGTCCGAGGAAGCTGCGAGCCCATGGATGGTCGCGGGCACATGCCAATCGCAAATGAATTTGACCTTTTCGGGGTCAACAGATACACTAGTGGACGACACAATATATCCCAAAAAATGAACAGACTCAGAGAAGAAAGAACACTTCTTCAAGTTCACATACAATTTCTCCCGACAAAGGGTGGCATAGAGAAGCTTCAAATTATCGAGGTGGTCAACATGGGTCTGGCTATAGATTAGTATATCATCAAAGTATACAACCAGAAACTTGTCCATATAGGGTCGTAGCACTTGTTTCATAACTCTCATAAAAGTGCTCAGGGAATTCGACCACCCAATTGGCATGACTAGATACTCATACAACCAGACCATCCTTGGTCTTAAAAGCGGTCTTTCACTCGTCTCTCTCAATCTGGTGGTACCCACTATGGAGATCGATCTTGGAAAAGATCTGGACACTAAACATAATATCCAACAAGTCATCGATTCGTGGAATGGGAAACGATAACTTGATAGTAATTTTAGTGATGGCTATGCTGTCTATGCACATACACAAACTACTGTCCTTCTTAGGGGTAAGAAGGGAGGGAACCACACACGGACTCAAGCTCTTTCGAATAAATTGCTTCTGAAGACGCTCATCAATTTGTCTCTTGAGCTCAGCGTGCTCAACAAGATGCATGTTTTAGTGGGGCAGACTCGGGAGAGAATCCCCCGGGATTTGGTCAATGGCGTGCTGAATGTCATGTGGGTGGGGGGGGGGGGGGGGCAACTCATCAGGGTGCTCATCAGGCATAATGTCCGCAAACTTGTCCAAAAGGAGATGCACAGCCGGGGGATGGTCGTCAGGAGGGCACTCAGAGGCCATAGTGGACGCTACAACATAAATAATGTCGGCCTCAATGCTGTCTCACAGAAACTCATCTTGCCTCAAAATATGAAGGGATCTCGAATAACTCGTGCTCATAGAAGGCTCAGTCCGATCCTTGGATTTCTCCTTGGGTTGAGTAGACAATAACATGATCTTCCGCCCCTCATAAAAGAAACGTGTTCGAGCTGCCGAAACACGTGACGTCATGATCAAATAGTCAAGGGCGGCTTAACATAACATCTGCGACATCCATGGGAATGACATCGCACCATACCCGATCCTCAATGGAGGCGATGTTAATTGGGAAGAGACACCAGTGGGTAGCTTGAATCGTCGTCTTATCAATCCAGACGACACGATAGGGGTGCGGGTGAGGCTCGACCTTCACCTGCATACGATCAAGAATCTTTCGGGCCACAATGTTCAAACAACTCCTACTGTCAATAGATACCTTGCAGGGACCGCCTGCACTAGGAAAATATGTCTAAAATATGGTAGTGCGACGCCAATTCTCGTCTACACGCGGGGTGTGCAGGAGACGCTTAATCACTTCTATTTTTAAGGATCGCTCAGCGTCACTCTCCCATCCCTCCTCAACAGTGGCAATAATTTCCTCTGTAACTTCCTCTCCCTCAACATCAGGGTTGGGCTCGCCCTCCTCAACAAGTAGTGTCCGCGTGGGACGCTGGGCTGCCACATGCCCTCTGCCTGAATATCTAAAGCATACGATGCCTTTGGATCTGGAATGCTCAGTGATAGGGGCCTTGCCCTTCGTTCAGAGGGGCACGAGGCGGTGCAGTAATGGTGCCTGAGGCGGTGCAGTAAGGGTGCCTGAGGGTGGGTTGGGCTTCCTAAACGATGATCTATCATACCTAATGTGGCCCTGTCTGGGTCCTGAGGAGCGTAAGTATTGCTCATACTCTAAGAAGAGTTGGTAAATCTGCTCCACACTCTCGAGGAGGTGGGGATATCAGCTCTCTATGAATATCAGACCGTAGGCCGACCCTCAAATGGGATGCCGTAGCGATGGGCTCCTTCGCGATGTCACTCCTCACAATGAGATCATCAAAACGAGCCATGTACTCCACAATAGTAAGGGTCCCCTGGTGTATGCCGTATAGTTGGTCCAGTAGTTGGTCTCTATAGGAAGCGGGAATGCACTTATTCTTTAATCGTTGTTTTATATCATCCCAACTATTGGGATAATAGCCTTCCCTATCAACCTCTCTCTTGACGCCTGCCCGAGCAATTTCATCTTGGCAAACTGAACGCACCGCTCATCGCTCATGTCGTACCACTCAAAATATTTGTCCATATCGAGGAGCCAATTGCTAAAAGCCTTTGGGTCCTGGCGACCATCGAAGGTGGGAGCGTCGATACGAATACGACGATTGATGTCATATGTCTGGCCAGCTCTCCGTGAATCAAAATAATTCTCTGGGTAATCATCATGAGCGTAATCATATCGAGCGGGTAGGGGACTACGCTCTCTCCAACCCAAAGGATAATTCTCATCACAGTGTTGGTCACGGCTACCATGTGGGGGCACACAATCTCTGGTGTCAAAGTGAGGCTGACCGGACACACAATACTCATCACATTGGTGTGGGTGCCTATCATGAGCTGGAGCTTGTCTACGCTCAAATGCATGATTGAGATTCCGCCTCAGCGACAGTGCTGGGGCTCGGGGAGGAATATCACGATGGCGACAGTCTACGTGAGGCTGACCATCCGTCGGACGCTGGTCGTGGCGAGGAGGAACATTAGTGTCATCCTCAAGAGAGTCATCGTGTTGTGCAGGAGTGTCCCTGACATTCTATAAGTGATGTAAACAGGAGGTTCACCTTGGCAAGTTCATGACGTACGTTGTCAAACTGGGTGCCTAAAATGTCCTAACAATCGAGAACACGACGTTGAAACTCGGCAAAAGCGGCACCAGGGCTCATGACACACGTCGTCAAACTGGGTGCCTAAAGTGTCCTAACGATCGAGAACACGTCGTTGAAACTCGGCAAAAGCTGTACCAGAGTTTGAGCGCGCCTCTCGGTCATCGGTGACTAGTGGATCTAACATGCTGGATCTACAAACCCTACCACTACGGAGCATGCTAGCGGCCCAACCTATCTTCTGTTACCAATTGATGTAGGGTAGGCTAAGGGGTGCACAAATCCAAGGCTACTAAGGATGGGGACGCGGACTTGACACGCTAATCGCCATTCTATATGCATTGCTTCCGTCGATGAGAAAAACAAATTAATACAAGCAATACTAATAATTAACCCACACAATAATATTTAAAAGGAGAAAAGAGCATTCACTTTAGTAAAGCATTTAATGGCTTTCCTCCGCTCGGAGGGCCAAGGCAAAACGCGCAGCGAATGAGTCCTACCTGCAAATCACAAGCAATTCGAGAATAAGCTATCCACAAACTATTTATATAAGCAAGCATGAGATCCAACTATAATAATAATGCTGAAATAATCGTCCAATATAACAAGTGGCTCACCGAGTAGAGGGTTGTTCGAGGCGGTAGAGATTTCAGAGAAGGAAGCGCTTTGACGGCGATACGATGTGGAACCAAAGACGGGACAACGATGGCGACGACTGAATTCGAATGGGGAGAGCAGATCTGGACTGCGGGAGGGGGGGAATCCAGTGGTTTATAATCGGATCCAACTGCGGGAGAGTGGATCTGGTTGTTTGGGAGCGGATCCAGTCGGTGAGTGGGTAGATAGTTGGAAAGGGGGGACTGTTTGTGGCTCTACAGAAGAGGGGTGAGGGCTGCGGATGGCTGGCGGCAGTGGGGTTGCATGGGGAGGGCTGGATCTGTAGAGGAGGTGGCAGGCGATTGCGGGAAATAGGGCTCAGGAGAGGGGCAGTGGCGACAGGGAGTGGATCGGGTTGGCGGGCTGACAGGTGGCTCCACAGGAAGGGAAAAATAAGGACGGCGGGCGGCTGGTAGCAACAAGAAGCTATACGGGCCGGTGACTGTTGTGGGATGCTATGGAGGTGGCGGTAGAGGGATAAGAGGTGAGGAAAAGGTAGCTAGGGTTAGGTAGTACCTTGGGGAGGAGGATGAGCGCCTAGGAGTCGTCACCTAGGGTTACACGAGGTGACTCGGGTTATGTAGTAGTACCTTGGGGAGGATGATGAACGCCTATTAGTCATCAATCTAGTGTTCCACATAGTCGGCACCGTGGGATGATCGCGGGAATCCGGGATTCACAATCTCCAAATTCTGCAATAGTCCTAAACAACCCCCTTAACATTCTATTTATACAACAACAACAACATTCAAGCCTTTATCCCACTATAGTGGGGTCAGCTATATCGATCCTTTGTCGCCATTGTGCGTTATCTTTTGTCATAATCCCACTAATGCCTAAGGACATCATGTCTTTCCTTACAGTTTCATTCTAAGTCTTTATTGGTCTACCCCTCCCCCGTTTAACATGCCTAGTGACTAGACTCTCACAACGCCTAACATGTGCCTCTAATGGTCTCCTTTGTACGTTTCCAAACCATCTTAAACGATCTTCCAACATCTTCTCTGCAATTGGTGGTACTCTAGTCTTATCCCTGATACTTTCATTCCTAATTTTATTCAATCTCGTGTGTCCACACATCCACCTAAGCATTCTCATCTCCTCAACTTCCATTTTTTGCTCATGTACACAATTCACTGCCCAACACTCGGAACCATAGAGCATCGTGGGTCTAATTGCAGTACGGTAAAACTTGCCCTTAAGTTTTAGTTTTACTTTACGATCACATAAGATCCCTGACGCGCCTCTCCACTTCAACCAACCCGCTTGGATTCTGTGTCACATCTTTATCAATACCTCCGTCTTTTTGAACTATCGATCCAAGATATTTAAAACACTCACTACGAGAAATATCTTGATCACCCAACTTAATAACGAAATCACCCGTCCTTCTTGTACTGCTAAATTTAAGCTCCATATATTCTGTCTTTGCCCTGCTCAACCTAAAATCCTTCTTTTCCGATTTATCTTGCCAAGATTCAAGTTTTGCGTTTACACTCTCGCGCGTCTCATCAACCTAAAACGATATCATCCGCAAAAAATAAACACCAAGGTATTACTTGTTGAATATGTCTGGTGAGCTCATCTAAGATGAGGGTAAAGAGATAAGGGCTTAAAACTGAACCTTGATATAAGCCAACAGTGATAGAGAATTACTGTGTTAATCCTCCAGATGTCCTCACCCTTGTCATTGAATTTGTATACATATCTTTGATTGTGTCAATATATGATATATTTACACCTTTCTTTTCTAAGACTCTCCATAAGATCTATCTTGGAATGTTATCATAATCCTTCTCAAGATCAATAAACAACATATGCAAATCTTGTTTTCTTTTTCGATAGTTGTCAATTGAGTCTTCTCAAGAGATGTATAGCTTCCATGATCGACCTCCCTGATATGAATCCAAATTGATTCTTCGAGATGTTAGTCTCTCGTCTTAATCTTCATTCTATTACTCGTTCTCATAGTTTTATGCTATGACTCATCAATTTAATTCCTCTGTAATTAACACAATTTTATATATCCTCTTTATTCTTATACAAAGGTACCGCGATACTTTCTCTCATTGGTCTGACATTCTCTTTGACTTCAGTATTTTATTAAAAAAACATGTAAGTCACAAAATTTCTTCATTTCCTAAACATTTTCATATTTCGATCGGTATATCGTCTAGCCCAACCGTCTTTCCATTTTTCATCTTATTTAGAGCATCTTTTACCTCCGATACTTGAATTTTACGATAAAACGTTATGTTCTTTATACTTCTCTGATTTACTTAACCCTTTCAAGTTCAATTCATTATCCTTTGTTTCACTATAGAGTTGATAAAAGTATCTTTTTCATCGCTCTTTAATATCCACATCAGCCGTCAAAACTGAATCTGTCTCATTCTTTATGCATTTTACTTGACTTAAATCTTGTCTTTTTTCTCTTAGCTCGAACAATTTTATATATGTTTCGTTCTCTATCTTTGGTATCTAATTGCTTATAAAATTCTTCATAAGCTTGACTTCTTGCTTTACTTACTGTTTGTTTAGCTTTTTTTGACGACTTTATACCTGACTAAGTTTTCATCATTCCTACAAGCGTAGAGTGATTTATAGCTGGTCCTATTTGCCCTCATTTTGTCTGGCACTTCATCTTTCCACCACCAAGATTTTTTATTTGGGAGCCGCACGACCTTTTGATACTGCCAAGTACATTCTTTTCACTTATCCTTAAATGTGAAGACATAACTTCCCATGAGACATTATGGATCGACATAAGGGTCATCAACTAGTCGTTCCATACTTGCCTTCTTGAAAACAATCTGTTTTTCCATCTTCAAGTTGCCACCACCAAATTTTTTGCAACATTTTATTTGTCTTAAATTGATTATATTTAATTTGTACATCTAACACCACTAACCTATGTTGTGTTGTCAAACTTTCTCCTGGTGTGACTTTCTAATCCTTACAAATCATTTTATCCATTTTAATAATAAAAAAATTAGGGCATCCCACCACTGACGGCTATGATTGGTCGGAGGTGGAGTTACCCGAATACATCAAAATAAATGCAAAAATAACAAAATATTATATGAAATCAAATCGAAACGCAGATCTAGACACATCCGTTGAGTCGGATCGGCGATCCGATCCTAGTCCTCCTGTGCGAGTACATAAATGTGGGTCCTGCTTTGCGGCGAACCCCTCCTGGTGCATGCTCTGATGAATCCCCATAAAAAACCATCTACTCTACCAAGTAAATTGAATGTTTTACTCCCATTTTTGAGTGATGGAAAGTAAATATTTTTGCATGGAATCATTTTTCCTTTCTTGCATTATAATGGTATTCACATCATCTTCTAATGATCATTTTGATATTCTTACTCGGTGCAGTCGATGCAGTTGTGTTGCATGGGTACCAGATGGCAATGGCATTTTTATTGTTGCTCATGCTGATGGAAACCTTTATGTATATGAAAAAGTGGGTCATAATCAAGGATTACATCAGTTATTATATCAAAATGTTAAATTAATTTAGAGTTATGCTAATTAAATTTTTTTTCCTATTTAGAATAAGGATGGTGCTGCTGACCCATCCTTTCCCGTTATCAAAGATCCAACTCAAGTTACTGTTGCTCATGCACGGTCAAGTAAGGTGAGTTTGCTGGTTGTTTCTCTATGCTAATAATACCTTACAAGTGCATTTGATCTGTTTAACTAGTTTAGTGCATCTTAGGGCGATAGGATTTTCAGAGGAAGTTATAAGTTGTTTGGTTTGAGATTGATGATGATGAAATAACTAAAATTTCATCAATTTGTAAGTGGAAAACTGCAGCAAGTGAAATGAAGAATAAGAAATGAAATAGAAAAAGGGATCTTGGGTTGGATGTTGATGATGGTGGACTATAATGTTTCATCCATTTATAAATAAAAAAATTCAGGAAGAAGAATAAAGAAATGAGATGTCAAGAAGGATCCACTTTGTAGGTGTTGAAAAAAAAATGTAGAAGTATGCACTTAATCATTTTTTCATGCAATATTTAAACCCTAAACTGTTTACCTCCCTTTAGGCTTAAGCAAGCTTGTGTTGCAACAAATGCTTTTACGTGCAGGAATCATCATCAAACACTTCTCTTCTTAAGAATGTTACCAATTGTCCCTTTAATCTTTCTTCCACTGCATGTGCTGATAAGCCTTTTATTTATTTATTTTGGGGCTGGTTCGGCACTTTAAGAAAGGGAATGTGCTCTTTCCATGCACTAACCTAATTTTTTTCTCTTTTGATTTTGATTCCTTTTGCTTGGTCACAGAGCAATCCAATTATAAGGTGGCATATTTGCCAAGGTTCAATAAACAGTATGTCTTTCTCAGCAGATGGCGTTTATTTAGCAACTGTTGGTAGAGACGGTATAAAATCGAGCTGATACAAATTTCTCTACTGGTTCGATTTACTTTTCTTCCAATAGCATTCACTTCCACCCTTATCTGAAAAAAATCTGCTTCTTACAGGATATTTGAGAGTTTTTGAATACTCAAAAGAAAAATTATTTTGTGGTGGAAAAAGTTATTATGGAGCTTTGCTTTGCTGTGCTTGGAGGTAAGAACATTCCATATTTTTTCCTCTAATAGTTTTCATTGACATTTAAGATTCTTTATCACCATCCGCAGATTATTTGCTGAACAAGAATTTTCATCTTTTGAGATCATATGTACACTAATGATATTTCAATACTTAAGTAGACTTCGTCCAAAATTATGGGAATGCCTCACTAAGTGTAAAATCACAGAATAAGGCATGGTTTTTATAGTTTTCTTCGGTGTTGACATTCTTTATGGCTTCAACTTTATCACGTTATATTCCAAATTGATATTATGAATTTTAGTTTGTCAACCCACACATTTGTAAAATTCCGGTATGTTAATTTTGTGCAGCCCAAACTTGCTCTACATGGTAAGAAGAAGATTCATTGTTTAGGTATAAATATAGTTTTATCTTAATTATTTTGGATAAGAACATGACATAAGCTTTTATGCAGGGCCAGGAGTCCACCTGCCCGTCACCCTGGAGTCCACCAGAGGCCCACCTTGGAGTCCACCAAGGAGGTTTATCAGGGCCGCGGCCCGTACACCCCAACCAGCTCTCCACTATGGAGTCCACTATGCGGCAGGTTGTTGAGGCCGAGGCTCGATCCCCAGACCTTCTAGATAAGAGGCTTTCACCAACGCTCTCAGTCGAGATAAGACAATTGCATTAGTTGATGATCGCTTCTTCTGGCCTGACCTGAAGAAAGACGTTACTAGAGTTGTGAGACATTGTTGAGTCTGCCAAACCGCGGATGGGTCCCGCCAGCCCACTGGGCTATACACTCCGCTACCCGTCCCTGAGCGACCCTGGTCTTGATATTAGTATGAATTTCATTCTCGGCCTCCCCCGCATTCTGAGAAAGCTCGATTTGATATTTGTTGTAGTGCATCGTTTTGTAAGATGACCCACTCTATACCTTGCCGAAAAACCGTCGACGCCTCCCACGTGGCGGCGCTATTCTTTAGAGAAGTGTTTTAAGTTTCATGGTCTCCCCACTTTCATAGTTTTCGATCGTGACGTGCGCTCCATGAGCTATTTCTGGAAGACCTTATGGAAGAAGACCGATATGACCCTGAAGTTTTCCTCCGCCTACCACCCGCAGTTGGATGTACAAACCGAAGTGGTTAACCGTAGTCTTGGGACACTTCTTTGTTGCCTCGTTGGGGATAGTCCGTCTACCTGAGATTTTGTCCTCCTCATAGCCGAATTTGCATACAATAGCTCTGTCAATAGGACCACAGGTTTAAGTCCGTTTCATATTATGTTGGGATACGAGCCTAGGAAACCTATTGACTTAGTGGACATTCCCATAGGGGCCAGGCCTACTAAGTCAGCAGAATCCTTCATACAGCATGTGCATGCACTACACAAGTCAGTCTGTAAAAAGATTGCAGCTAGTAATGATTATTATAAGAATCAAGAAGACCAACATAGGCGGGAACAAATCTTTGAGGTGGGAGAACAAATATTGATTCACATTCGATCTGAGAGGGTCCCAAAAGGACCAGCAAAAAAATTAAGCGCACGCAGAATGTACGACGGATTGGTATGAACGCATATGAGATAGACATCCCTCATGGTATGGGCATCAACCGAGTATTCAACGTAGAGGATTTGACTCCTTACTACGAGGAGCACATGTACGTGGACCCATTTTCCACACATCTACCCGAGCCTTCATCTCCCATAGCCCCTCTACATGAGCCTTCACCTCCTATTGCCTCCACTTGTTCTCATTGTGGCACCATCGACAGTTCCTCCGACAAGTCAGACGAATATACATCATTTCCAGACAGAGATACATCACTGCTAGACAAAGATACATTTGTGTCACCCTCTTCTACTGACGACGTGCTTTAGATCATCAGTCACAACTTCTACACCGCGGGCGGGCGAGATATTGTACGCTATCTTGTCCGTTGGAGCGGTCGACCCCTGCACAATGCTACATGGATCTCTTCTGAGGAGCTTGAGAGACTCGCCCCACGGCTACACAACGATTACGACCACCGCCACTTAACAGAGTTGAGTGCTTTTAATCTCGGGGGAGTTGACGGCGCGCCACGACCGACTCGCTTGTATACCCGCTGGAGGCGTTGATCTGCAGCCCGAACGGACGATTGGAATCCGTGGTCGCGTCCGGTTGATCGTTTCGAGTCACTTTCATATTCTGCGCTTTTATTTTGAGATGTGTTTAGCCCCCGATCGGTCCGAACAGTCTTAGCCGTTCGATCGGGGTGATTTATTTTCTTAGGATGCCTGCAGTTATTAAGAAGTTTTCTTATTTAGGGTTATATATAACACAGACGGTTTGGAAGAGGGCATCAAAGGTTTTTGGCAAAATAGCGGGAACCGTTCGGTCATTTCCTCGTCCTGGTGCGTCGCCAAAAACATTCTTCCTGGTGCGACTCCAGGAAACCCCTCCTCCGCCTCCCTCTTCCTCTCCTGTAAGCCCTCCACAGCCTGAGCCCCTCACCGTCACCTACTTCCATCCCATCGACCTTCTTCCGCCAATTTTCCAAGCCCATAACCGTTAGAAATCCTACCCACTACTCCCGTTCAGCCCAACTCCGTCAGAAACACCCCGACCTCCTTTCCCCTCCCCTGTCACCTCCCTGAAGCCGCTTGTACCTTCACCAACTCTTCCCCAACCACCCCAGCATCCTAACTCCACCGTAATCCCCCTCTTTCATGTTTCCCGTCCGCAAAATCGCCCGACATCGGCCCGTCGGCCCCCATCCATTCCGTCTAGAACACTCTCCCCATTCTTCCCTTACCTGCAAGCCCCTCCGTGGACTCCACTCATCAACCCGAGACAACCGCCTTCCCTCCCTCGTCGTTAACATCCACATTCGCAAGGATTAAACTCCAACCAACCCCTCACACTTCCCTGATAAACCCCCTTGGTGGGCTCCAAGGTGGGCCCCTGGTGGACTCCAGTGTGGCAGGCAGATGGACTCCAGTGTAGCAGGCAGGTGGACTCCCGACACTGCATCATAAAAGTGCACTTTTATGATGTAGGGCCGGGAGTTCACCTGTCTGCCACCTTGGAGTCCACCAGGGTCCCACCTTGGAGCCCACCAAGGGGGTTTATCAGGGCCACAGACCGTACACTCCAACCAGCTCTCCGCCATGAAGTCCACCATGCGACAAGTTGTGGAGGTCGGGGCTCGATCCCCCGACCTCCTAGATAAGTGGCCTTCACCAACACTCTCATCAGTTGGTGATGAGAGCGTTGGTGAAGTACTCTTATCTAGGAGGTTTGGGGATCGAGCCCCGGCCTCCACAACTCGCCGCATGCGGGACTCCATGGAGGAGAGCTGGTTGGAGTGTACGGGCCGCGGCCCTGATAAACCCCCTTGGTGGACTCCAAGGTGGGACCCTGGTCTATTCCAGGGTGGCAGGTAGGTGGACTCTTGGCCCCGCATCAAGCTTCCTTGCATATTTTGTTATTACTGATTAACTTCAAATCAAAGTTTGGAAGTGATCTTAATGTAATTCCCTCTTAAATCTCTATAAGTTGAACGTGAAAAAAACCTATGAATTTTGAGCAGTCATGAGTGGGAGAAGTCTCAGAGATGATCCCCTTGATCCTTTCTTGACTTAGTTTTTCCAATGGTGAACGGTACAATGGGATCTGAGTCTAGTGAAAGAGGAAGAGGGGAGCTTTCCTCACCCCTAGCTCTAACTTGAGAGGATAAGCAGAGGAGAGAAGACTAAGAGGAGAAACAAATAAGATATTTCATTTCATAACCTACAATACCACCTTGCTCACACACACATGCGCACACGTGTGTAGTTAGAGGGGAAGGTTCCCAAAATATTACATTCATGCCACTCATCCGGGCTACAAGATACACGAGGAATTATAATAGCACAAAAATAATGGAAATGACAATACAAATTAAAGATAGATGTGTTAGTGGCCACGAGTCGTCAACCCCTTCGTGGACCCATTACAATATTTTCCATTGAGTGTGAACATAGGCTGTTTGGATGAAAATTTAAAGGAAGAGAGGGAAGAAGAAAAATTACTAAAGAAGAAAATAAGGCAGAAATATAGGGAGTTAAGTAGAGAAAGTAATTTAGGACTGTTGTGTAAAAAATGCTTGACCTTTTTATTTGTGACCATGGTGAAATGTCTTCATGCAATGCAAGCGTGGTCATTTGTTGTTAAAGGCGCACCTAAAGCTCAAGACTCACCAGGATCAGAGGTTTGAGCCTTTGGACACCTTATTTGCGCATTTGGAACATAAAAAATGTGTCTGAGTGAAATTTTTGTTGTAATTTTTTTTCTTTGAAAAAAAATGTAAGAACTCAATTTTTTTTGATTGATTTAGTGTTTCCAAAAGAAAACCGTGCGTTGGAACTTAGATATTATGCACGTGACCCCATTGATTTTATTTTTTAAGAGATATAAATGATAGTAATAACTGATTGATTATTAGAGGAGATAAGGAATTTGATTGAGAAGAAATGGTGTTTGATGCTGATTATTTAAAATGGATGTGGTTGTGTCTTGCCTTCGTCAGACGAGCATCTGTGTCTTGAGCCTTGCGCCTTGGCTCTAAGACCCTTTTGTGTCTTGGCGCGCCTTGCGCCTTTAATAACTAAGTGGTGTCCGTACTAGTGTGTTTGTGATGTAGGCGAGTGAGGTGGCATAATAAAGTGTACTGATGCTTGAATTAATGCATTAGTTTTTGGTGCAACTCAAAGGTGCTAGAAATTATTTTGTTGAATCTATACAAGTAATGTGACTTAATGGTAATTTCCTCTCCACCAAGTTTCATAGTTTGTTGTTTGATGAATTATTTCTCTTATCTTCATTGTGGAAGATAAATTTTGCATCTTTCTCTTTGTGCAACCACAGTTGTTGACAAGTCAATATTGCTGTAATATATTATGCATCATCTGTGTCAGTATACATTTTCAGTGGTAATATTTTTTCCTAGCTGCAGATTTCTGAGCCAATTATAAGGTTCCAAAGGAAAAATTGTGTCTGAGTATTGACAAAATGAATCAACAAGTTTGATGAAGAATACATTGGATAGTTAAGAATGTCGATAAATGACTACATATGTCGGATTAATTTAATTTTAATGTTTTAGAAATAGCCAAAATGGACATTCATGAATAATGAAGATTGGAATCTCATGGACATACAAGTGTTGGGAGTTCTGTGTTCATCACTTATTAAATTTATTACATTCAACATCCTACAAGAGAAAGATAAGAATGGAGTGATGGTAACTCTTTTATATGTATGAACAAATCTATTTATAGTAAATAGGGCATATGCAATGTAAGAACGTTACTTTGGACTTGTAGTTATCTATAGATGACCATGAGTCTATTTGTTTAGGTGGTGGGAATGAGAGTAGTGAAAATGACAACTGTGAGAATGGAGTGGTGAGAAATGAAGGGAGGAGTGACGAGAAATGAAGGGAGGAGTGGCGGTGGGAATAAGAGGTTTACAAGCAAATTTTTTGAGTAGCGACATTTTCTCCTACTGGAAATAGAGCAAAACACCCAAACAAACAAAACCCAAATCACATGTAGAGCATGATCTTATTTATATAATATTTACAATTGTTGATTAGGGTATCATGACGGTAAGTGTTATTGGCAGATACGTGGAGGATATCCTGAGAACCTTATTCTGATCAAAGCAGGAGATTGAGCCTCGTGCAGTCATCAGGAAGAGCCGGCGTAGTTTTCTATTTCACTCCAGCCGCGTGATTACAACCAGTTAATAAATAAATAGTTTTATTTTGGAAATGGTTTTATTCTATTGTAACAGTCAAATAATTTGACTATATGTACCGAGACTTGTGTACTTTTTGATGTAGGGATTGGAATGAAAGTTGTAGCCATTTCTGTCTCTCTGCCTCTCTCTCTCTTCCTTCTTTCACCTTCTCTCTCTCTTCCCCTCTCTGTTGTTCTTTCTAATTCTCTGGTTCTGATTCGTCTTCTTCAACTCCGGCTATCCATCGTCGCCAAAAACCGCCCGTCCGCCATCCATACTACTACATTTTGGTGCTCTCGTTCTTTCCTCAATCCTCCTATGGCAGAAAGCACGCGTTCAAGGAACACCCATCATCAGCTTCTTGAGTTACAATCGGCTTTCCATACTGAACAAGAAGTACACAAGCAACAATTTGAAGATATTCGAGAGGATGTTCGAGCCAAGGAATCGGTGCTGATCCAGCAAATCGTTGAAACTGGCGCGGATTTGGCTAACAAGATTGACACATTGCGTCGCGATATGATGACACAATTTCAAAGGATGCAACAAACCTTGTACTCTTTACAATCACGGCCAACATACACCGATTTTGGGCAATCTTCCTCAACAAATGGAGTTCTTGGACACGCGCCACCGTTTGCTACAAATCAGGTCGTTTCTTCACAATTTCTCTCTGATTTTAAATTTCAATGCCCACGTTTTAGCGATGGCGACCCAACTGACTGACTCTATAATTTGCAATTGTATTTTCAATATCATAACACAAACCAACGCGATTTTTATTAATAGCCGCTTGTCATCTTGATCGACCGGCCTCAAGCTGGTATGAAGCAACACTGTGTGATCATCCTAACCTTACCTTTCCTTTATTTGTTGATGCCCTTAACAAACGATTTGGACCTTCGCCCTATGATAACCCCGCAGGCGCTCTTACAAAATTACAACAACAGACTAGCGTTTTAGAATACAAAATTTGAAGAAATTTTAACCCGCGTTCCAGGACTTGCACCATCCTTTATATCCAGTGTTTTTGTATCTGAATTAAAAGCTAGTATTCGTAGTACAGTTAAGATGCAACGGCCCACTGATTTACATGATGCTTATGCTTTAGCACGAATGGTAGAAGACAACGAATCGGAACAAAGCGAAACACGCACAATACTACCCCGAGTCGACTTTCCGTCTTCCACTCAGACGGAAGGTTCTATTACACGACCACCTATTCATCGTTTACAACGGCATCCAGTTAATTCCAACACAACCACAAAACAACCTATCCAACCTAAATACCCTATTCGACGACTTTCCGCTGCCGAACGACAACGCCGCCGGGACCTTGCGGTTATATGTCTAGACGTTTCCCTACTCATTCAAACACACATATACGTTGCCATTATATGTTTTGGTTCTTCAAGGTGCGGACATCGTATTAGGAGTATGGTGGCTCAGGACGTTAGGTCCTGTCACAACCGATTACTCAACCCTTGCGATTTCTTATAAATCTGATCATGGACCAATCAACTTACAAGGACATTCAGTTGCCCATGACATGTTGGTTTCATCATCGCAGGTTTCAAGTCTTATGACACTGCAGGCATCAACTCTGTGTATTAACCACTGAAATTCCATCACTCACTTAGGAATTATATAATGAGCCAATTTTTGATGAGAATCTACCGCCACATTTTGTCTCTCTTACAAACATACAAAATATTATTCCAGGATAAACCAGAACTTCCACCACACCAATCAACTGATCACAAAATCCAATTAATGCCGAATAATGAATCAGTAAATGTCAAACCATACCTCTACCCTCAATTTCAGAAAAATGAAATAGAAAGTCTAGTACTAGAAATGCTCCAATCTGGTCTCATACGTCCTAGTACATCGAGTTTTAGTTCACCTGTAATTTTGGTAAGGAAAAAGGATGGCTCTTGACGATTTTGTGTGGATTATCGAATTCTGAACAACATTACTATTAAGGATTGTTTTCCCATTCCTATCATTGATGAACTACTTGACGAATTATTTCTTGCCAGATTTTTCACAAAATTAGATTTACGAGGGAGTTATCATCAAATTAGGATGGCCGAGGAAGACATCCATAAAATGACATTTCGAACCCATAATGGCCATTTCGAATTCACAGTAATGCCTTTTGGCCTTACTAATATTCCCCGCCAACTTTTCAATCACTAATGAATTCGATTTTTGACCATATTTACGAGAATTCATAGTTGTTTTTTTAATGATATTTTAATTTTTAGTGCAACACAGGAGGAACACCTTTCCCATTTAACCAAGGTTTTCAAAATATTATACGAGAATGTCTTAAAAATTAAGTATTCCAAATGTTTTTTCTTTAAGAAAGAAGTGGAGTTTCTAGGGCATTGCATCACCGATGGCACGGTTTTTTGAAACCACACCAACATTGAGGCTATTGAATGATATCCTGCCCGACCTCACAGAAGGAGGTTCGATCATTCTTAGGACTCCGGATTTTATAGAAAATTTATCAAAAAAATTTCCATCATAGCAGCTCCGTTATCTGATTTATTAAAGAAAAATATGTTTGAATTGAATGATGCGACACAATTAGCTTCTGACACATTAAAACAATTATTAATATCTGTTGAGAGAGCTCAAAACTTGTATGTATTGCTTGGGTATATAAATACAAGGAGAGAATACAAATATATAGGAAGAGGAAGAGAGAAGAAAATCCTATACAAGATGTGAGACTAAAGGAGGAGAGAAGATAAAACAATAAATGGGCCCAATAATGGGCCTTTTACATGAGCTATTTTAACACTCCCCCGCAAGCTGGAGCGTACAAATCGTATGCGCCAAGCTTGGACAAGCACTGATAGAATAATGTCTTGGAAAGAGCCTTTGTGAAGACATCTGCAACTTGTTCCGATCCTGGGACATGCTTTAAGTCAAGCTTCTTCATTTGAACCTTTTCCCGGATGAAGTGACAATCAACCTCAATATGCTTCGTCCTTTCGTGAAAGACCGGGTTCTTTGCGATGTGTATGGCGGCTTGACTATCACACAGGAGAAGAGCCGGTGATGGTAATTTTACACCCAGATCAGTAAGAAGACTCTCAAGCCATGTTAATTCTGATACAACCGATGCCATTGCCCGGTACTCTGACTCAGCTGAAGAGCGAGCAACGACCGCTTGTTTCTTACTTCGCCAAGTTACAAGATGTCTTCCAAGGTAAGTGCAAAAACCACTCGTAGATCGCCGGTCATCGAGAGAGCCAGCGTAGTCGGCATCCGAATATGCCACCAATGTTGGAGCAGAAGAGGAGGTCCTGTAGACAAGTCCCTGACCAGGAGCGGTTTTCAGATACCTGAGAATTCGTTCCACTGCTTGAAGATGAGATTTTCGAGGAGAGTGCATGTATCTGCTGACAAGACCAACAACAAAGGAGATATCCGGTCTGGTAACCGTGAGATATATCAGTTTTCCAACAAGACGTCAATAATATTCAGGATTCTGAAGAAGGAGATCGGAGTCAGAGACCTGGGCACACAGTTTGTGGTTCACATCCATAGGAGTATCACTGGGCTTGCAGCCAGACAGACCCACATCATGAAGAAGGTCAAGACAATATTTTCGTTGAGAGAGAGTGAGCCCATCTGGCCTTCTGGCAATCTCAAGGCCCAAAAAATTGCGAAGGAGTCTCAAATCCTTGGTCTGGAAGACTGAGTTTAGATGGACTTTGACTGCCTGTATCCCTTGAGAGTCATCTCCAGTAATGATAATATTATCGACGTAAACTAACAGAATAACCGTTCCTGTTGGGTGGTGACGAGGAAAGAGCGAGAAGTCGGCCGAGCTCCGAGTGAAGCCAATCGCACGGAGGACCTTGCTGGATTTTTCAAACCATGCCCGCGGAGATTGTTTGAGACCATATAGAGCCTTTTTAAGATGGCAGACCTGAGACTCCCCCGTGGTCTCAAATCCGGGCGGTTGCTGCATGTAGACAGTTTCCTGGAGGTCCCCATTCAAGAAGGCATTCTTGATATCCAGCTGAAAGAGAGGCCACCGGCGATGGACAGCAACAGAGATGAGGACACGAACACTATTAAGCTTTGCCACCGGAGAGAACGTTTCCTCATAATCGAGCCCTTCCTATTGAGTGAAACCGCGAGCCACAAGACGGGCCTTTAGACGGTCAATTGTCCCATCGGTAGCATGTTTGATGACAAAGACCCATTTGCACCCAACTGGTTTCTGGCCCGGTGGAAGAGGAACAACAGACCAGGTCTGGTTAGACCAGAGAGCAGACATTTCTTCCTCCATGGCTGCTCGCCAGCCGGGATGTTGAAGCGCCTTCTGCACAGAATTAGGAATAGCAACCGAAGAGAGAGAAGTAGCCAATGTGCGTAAATGGGGAGAGAGGCGATGAAGAGAGACGGAGTTGGCCAGCGGATGAGCAGTGGAAGGCGATACCTGATCAGTCGGATGCGGAGTATCCATGGTAGAGACCGACGGCAAAGGGGCAACGGAATAGGTAGAGCGACGAGTGTAGACACGGATAACTGGTGGTTTGGAGGGAACGACAGGCGGTGGAGAGGGAATGACAGGCAGCAGAGGAGTGGCAGGAATGACCGGGCGGGGAATGGATGAAGGTGTAGGTGGGGGATGGTCAGGTAAGGGAGCAGAAAAGAATGATTGATTCTCGCGGAAAGTGACATCAGCAGAAACAGAGATCTTGCGGGTAGCAGGAGAATAACAGACATACCCCTTTTGGGTGCGAGAATAACCAACAAAGATATGCTTGGCGGCCCGGGGATCTAACTTATCCGCGGAAGGCCCCAAACGGTGGACATAACATAGACTACCAAACACACGAGGTGGGAGAGGAAAGGCTGTAGCGGAGGGAAAGAGGATGCTGAACGGAGTAGCGTAGTTGAGAATAGAGGAAGGGAGACGGTTGATGAGAAAGCAGGCGGTCGAGACCGCAAAATTCCAATACGGTTTAGGGACATGCATTTGAAGCATGAGGGAACGGGCAACATCGAGTAAGTGGCGATTCTTGCGTTCGGCAACACCGTTTTGTTGCGGCGTGTAAGCGCAGGAAGTTTGATGGAGAATCCCAAACTCGGAACATAAAGCAGTAAATTCGTGACTAGTGTACTCACGAGCATTGTCAGTGTGTAGGATTTGGATGGTCTTGTGGAATTGCGTACGGGTTTCAAGGACAAATGCCCGAAAGACACGAGGAAGCTCAGAGCGATCACGAAGTAAGTATAGCCAGGTAGTGCGAGAATGATCATCAATAAACGTGATAAAATACCGGAAACCGGAAATACTAGAAATTTTAAATGGTCCCCAAATATCTGAATGAACTAAATCAAAAGGAGCAGCGCTCTGAGTACAATGCGAAGAAAAAGATTAACGAGGCTGCTTGCTGAGGATGCAGGAATCACACTGAAAGGGGGTAAGAGAGACATCCGGGAGAGCCCACCGGAGGACCGGTAGAGGAGCATGTCCAAGACGACGATGCCAATCTGTGGAGGAAATGGAGGAGAGGATGGTGGGAGAGTCGTCGAGAAGGTAGAGCCCATTCCGCAGCCGGTCTTTACCAATGGTAGTCTGCGTCCGCCGATCCTGTATAACAAAAGAAGAGGAAGTGAATATAACAGAACAATCCAAATCAGTAGTAAGCCGTCCAACAGAAAGTAAATTGAACGGAGAACTCAGGACGTGAAGAGCCGAGCGAAGGGAGATGAAGGAGGTGAGAGGAAGATCTGCCGAGCCGGAGACGGGAACAGTGGCGCCATTGGCCACAGTAATAGACGGTGGATAAGGGGAATTCAGGTACTAGGCAGGGCGATGTGGAGTAATGTGATGAGTAGCGCCAGAATCCACAATCCAGCCCAAGCCGGTGGAGAGAAGCGGTACCTGTGTTGGAGACGGAGGCAACGGAGGCAGATGGGGGATGGAGCAAGCCCTGGAGATGTTGGAGCTGAAGACGGACACTTTCAAGATCAGGAGGACCAGCATCAGTAGCAACAGAAGCCGCCGGGCGAGGAGGATAGCCAACTTTCTTGTAACAGGTTGCCTCGAGATGACCGTCTTTGCCACAGAAGGAACACTTCGGCCGACCCCGGCCACCACGACCACGGCCGCGAGAGCCTGAACAACCCCCCCGAGTAGAAGGAGGAGGAGGGAAGGGGAGAAGCGGAGGTGCCTGCTGAAGAAGGGCCGGAGGAGCCGCAATATCTGGAGGAGGTGGGACTCGGAGAATCATGGAGCACACATCAGAAAAAGATGGTGTGCTAGAGGATGCCAGGACCTGAGCACGAATGCTCTGAAGGTGAGGGGGAAGACGCCATAAGGATGGCAGTACAAGCGGCTTCCTTCTGAGCGCGCTGAGCAAGAGCATCATTGGTAAACGGCTGATGCTGGATCCAGGCTTCAGCAAGAGTCGTCACACGAGCAACAAAGGAGGACATATCGGAAGCCCCTCCAGCGTCCAAAGTAAAGAGGTCAGTGAGGATGTCGTAGAGATGCTGGAGGCTGTCCCGGCCAGAATATAAGGAGTGTAGCTCAGTCCACATATCTTTGGCAGTCTCATGATACATAGCCATTTGATATGGTTCACCATCCAAAGAATTCAAGATCCAGGTCTGAACTCGGCCATCATTGCGGAGCCAGTCATCGGTAGGAGGGGTGGGTGGAGCCTTAGTAAGGTGAGGGAGAAGACCCTTGGCCTGGAGAACCCGTCGAACTGAATGGACCCAAGGAATGAAGTTCTTCTTTCCAGAGAGAGAAATGGTAGTGATGCGTAGCTCGTCACAAAGTTCTATAGGGTAAGCCGCGCGGTCAGTTGGACAGGCCGGGCAGTCAGCAGGCGGGCTGGCCGTCGAGCCAGAAGAGTTACCGGAAGAGCCCATAAGGCAGACCGCGGCGAATAGAGGATAAGCCGCCGACAAAAAAGACTAAGGAAGACCACGACCAGAGTGCGGATAGGAAGCAGTCCGCACGGTCAAGCTGGACACCAGCGAGTAGTCAAGTCGCGACCAAAGGGCAGAAACAAAAGAGAGACTGCCCCGGTCTAGGTGAAGCCGACAGCGGTCAGAAAAACAGCCCGGGCGGGTTGACAGAAAAACCTGGAAAGAGGAGAGAGGTCGCGAGTAGGAACTCGAGCGGCTAGAGAAGAGAGGCCGCGAGTAGGAACTCGAGCGGCTAGAGAGGAGAGGCCGCGAGTAGGAACTCGAGCGGCTAGAAAAGAGAGGCCGCGAGTAGGAACTCGAGCGGCTAGGAAAGAGACTGGCAACGGACAGAAGGCAAGGCCGCAGCGGTCTGAAGGCGAGGCCGCAGCGGTCTGAAGGCGAGGCCGCAGCGGTCTGAAGGCGAGGCCGCAGCGGTCTGAAGGCGAAGGCCGCAGCGGTCTGAAGACGAAGCCGCAGCGGGGCTGGCAGCGGACAGAAGTAGAGAGCCCGCATCGGTTTGAAGAAAGGTGGGCCCCACGAAACAGAGGGAGAGGATGGCTATAAGAAGCCTGAAGAGGGTGGAACCACGAAGAGGGAGAGGAGAAGCAGATGCAAAGTTGCAAACCGCAGAGTCAGGGGCGGACAGAAGACCGGAGCGGGTAGGCGACCAGTCCGCAAGAGAGAAAGCAGCGGGTAGGAGGGAATAGAGACCGCGCGGGCTTGGCGGTTAGAAAAAAAACAAGCCGCAGAGGACAGGAACCTCCCTCTGATACCATGTTGAGAGAGCTCAAAACTTGTATGTATTGCTTGTGTATATAAATACAAGGAGAGAATACAAATATATAGGAAGAGGAAGAGAGAAGAAAATCCTATACAAGATGTGGGACTAAAGGAGGAGAGAAGATAAAACAATAAATGGGCCCAATAATGGGCCTTTTACATGGGCTATTTTAACAATATCCAAACCAGTGCTTACACTACCAAATTTTAATGAACGATTTGTAATTGAGACCGACGCGTTAGGAATTGGGGTAGGGGCGGTTTTACTTCAAAATAATAAATCAATAGCATTTTTAGTAAGAAACTAACCTCACTTATGCAAAAAAGTCTACATAGGTAAGAGAAATGGATGCGGTTACGTCGGCGGCAGCTAAATGACGTCAATACTTATTGGGGCATCCATTTCAGGTACTAACAGATCATAAAAGCTTGCACAATTTACTAATGCAGGATCTTCATACCCCTAAACAACAGTTATTTTTAGCAAAGCTAATAGGCTACTATGATTATAATTTCAAGTATAAACCAGGAAAAACCAACATAGTAGCAGACACTTTGTCTAGGGTATGCACGAAAGATGAAACATATCATACAGAGTCAACAACACCAACATGAGCACAATTACACACACTGTCCATATCGAGCCCTACCTCTCCCCTTTTGGAAGGATTACAATAGGCATATGTAGAAGATCCTTTCGTCTAACAATTGTTGGTAGATTTGGCTTCTAATCCGTTAGGACGTCCTGATTGGTCGAGAGAGGGAGATAATATTTTTTTTATAAACATAGGTTATATATACCTAGAGACTCTCCTATTATTCGCCAAATAATTTCAGACTCTCGTGACAGTTTCTATGGTGGACATTCAGGAATCAATGCCACTTTACACCAAATTCAAAATCAATTTCATGGGCATCAAATGAAAAAAGATATAACCTAGTATATTAACCATTGTGAGATTTGTTAGAAGGCAAAACCTTCTACAAGTTTCCCTTATGGCTTGCTACAACCATTACCTGTTCCAACTCAACTTTGGATGGATTTAACAATGGATTTCATAGTACAATTACCAAAATCAGATAATTATACTAACATCATGGTAGTTGTCGATAGACTCTCACGAGCTGCCCATGTTGCCCCCCTGACTTCCTCAATTATGGCACCACCAGCAGCTGCAACATTTTGGGAATCAGTAGGAAAGTTACACGGTCTACCTACATCCATTGTATCAGACTGTGGCTCCATTTTTATGAGTAATTTTTGGACAGACTTGTTTAAACTACAAGGATTCTCACTGCATTATAGCTTAGCTTATCACCCGCAAACTGTCGGGCTAACTGAACGCACAAATAGATGTTTACAACAATATTTACGGATATTTAAGCACAAGAATCCAAAAAAATGGGCACAGTACCTTAGTCTAGCTGAATATCATTTCAATACCACAGTTAACTCGTCGTCCAACATGAATCCTTTTGAAGCCATGTTCGGGCGACCGCCTCCTGGTCTTCTCTCATACTGCGCAGAAAGCACAAGGAATGAAACAGTGGAGCTGACTTTACAAAATAGAAAAGAAATCTTGCATCAGTTAAGGGAAAACCTACAGCGCGTGCATCAGTAAATGAAGACGTACGCGGACAGGCACAAGAAAGATATCAAATTTCAGAAAGTTGACTGGGTGTTGCTCAAATTGCACCCTTATCGACAAATTTTGTTACATCGAACGCATTGCAAAAAGCTGGCACTCTGTTTTTACGGAGCCTTCCAAGTGGAGGAAGTCGTCGGGGAGACTGCGTGCCGACTGTTGCTTCTAGCAGAGTGCAAAATACATCATGTATTTCACTACTCTTTGCTCAAGCCGTACAAAGGAAAAGAAGTACATGGAACTCCTTTGCCAAACCAGTGCTACAAGAATATGTCTATACATACCCCTCTAGCAGTGATGAGCCTTCGACAGATCATTCAAAATAATCTTAAGGTGACTCAAGGGCTGGTCCAGTGGAAGGACCTCTACCCAAAGACAACACATGGGAAGACTTGGACTCATTACCTGGTGAGCTAAGAAAAATAGCTCAGGAGAACCTAACTACCGCTAATGAAGCAGATCTACAAGATCTACTCACGCCGACTTGGAAATAGACAAAGACACGATCACAACGCAAACAGAAGGAGAGAAAGGTCAAAGGTGTTACTGACCATTCCAAAACTCAAAGATGCTAATCCCACATTTTCTGCTTCCTAAAATTGTCCAAGAGAAATTTTACCAGAGTGGAGCCGTTGGAGCCACCAGTTCTCTTCCTCGCTAAAGCTGCGAGTGAGGAATAAGATAAACAATGAGGACATCATTTAAATTAAAGGAGATGGTGTTGTTATGGGCGGACACGTGGAGGATATCCTGAGAACCTTATTCTGATGAAAGAAGGAGATTGAGCCACGTGCAGCCATCAGGAAGAGCCGACGTAGTTTTCTATTTCACTCCAGCCGCGTGATTACAACCAGTTAATAAATAAATAGTTTTATTTTGGAAATGGTTTTATTCTATTGTAACGGTCAAATAATTTGACTATATGTACCGGGACTTGTGTACTTTTTGATGTAGGGATTGAAATGAAAGTTGTAGCCGTTTCTGGCTCTCTGCCTCTCTCTCTCTTCCTTCTTTCACCTTCTCTCTCTCTTCCCCTCTCTGTTGTTCTTTCCAATTCTCTGGTTCTGATTCGTCTTCTTCAACTCCGGCTATCCATCGTCGCCGAAAACCGCCCGTCCGCCTCCATACTACTACAGTAAGCCATGACATGAACTGATACCCGATGCTCTCCTCATTGCAGCATTGACAATAGGGATCATGAAAACGGTCATGCTCTCTTCGTTTAACCTTTTTTTCTCCTCTCTTTTGCTTGGCTAGTCTACAGAACTGTGAATAAACGTCAAACTCCATTTTCAAAATTTTCTTGTAATTTCTGTCAACTGAGAATTTCCGTAATCTAATATCATGTAAAATTTGCCTGCTATTTCTAGTCCTGATGGGAAATACATATTAATTGGTGGCGAAGATGATCTAGTACAAATTTGGAGCATGGAAGATCGAAAAATTGTAGCGTGGGGCGAGGGACATAATTCATGGGTAAATGTTTAATTTAATGTCTATGATTTTTAATTTCTTGGTTCCAGTATTAAGCTCCAGTCAAACAGGTTAGTGGCGTTGCTTTTGACTCCTATTGGTTGGCTCCAAGTTCTGATGGATCAGGAGAATATTCTATGTATCGTTTTGGATCTGTTGGTCAGGTATTTATTATTAAATTCAATGGAATTTTTATTAAAGTAATAAATATGGATTATCAGTTTTAGCTATGCTCCTTTTAGAGTATAGCAACACTAGATATAAGGAAATGAGTACGCCTGCTCTGACGGTTCCATGACTATCAGAGCAAACAATTGTGGATATATATATTTTCATGATTACTTGTGCTTTCCTCAAATTAGCGCTCTAGAGATCTTCTATATCCTTTTGCATTAGTAAATTTGGTCTTTAAAACATATCTTTAGGAAAGTAATTATAATGTTTTTTCTATGAACATGCATTTTTTCTTCAGTAATTTTCAGTTAGGTTAGTGCTTTTATATTTCCCTTGCTCTAAATTCTTATAATCTCAACCTTTTTCTTATATCTATATTGCCTACATAAATAAGGATGATAATCTACTGAATTGTTTGTATGAATTAGCAATGACCTGCTACTAGATTAACAATGTCCCCAGCCATTAATATGTGATCTTTAGACCTTATCCCTCCAACCATTCATATCCGATTATATGAGATTATTCCAATAGTTTTATTTGTTTTTAAGGGTATTGAAAGTGCGGAATAAATTTGAATATGTAGATATTACTTCTTCATATGCAAAACACACAAGCAGGCAAGAAATAGCTAGATAATATATGCGGAAATAAAATAAAAAAATGACAGAAAATCTAGCTATAGAGAGGTGACATAAGAGATATTTATAGTGGTTCCCAAATAAATTTGAATAGTCCACTCTTCCACAATACTTGTGGGACAGCACTGCCTATTCCAAGGCTACATAGCCTTGTCTACCAGGAGGCTCAAGAATCCAACGAGTCATTTACTTGGTGATTCAAACTATACCACGAATCGTTTTACAAGGAGATCCAGTAACCCTTTACAACAACTAAGAATGATTCAGCAATTGAGAAATATCATAAGAGACTAAGAGCGGTGATTCTATCTATGTCTCTTAGAGAAGAAGAGAGACAAATTACAGAGAGAGAGAATTAGGGTAGAAGAAGACTTGGAGAATAATACAATGTGTGGTGGGGAGGCAAAGAGAGTTCTGCAGAGGTGACTCTCTTTTATAGTTTTCTTTATTCTGCCCAAGCCCCCAAAAGGACTACTTCAATAACGACACCTTCCTTTTCGTAAGCGACTATTTTGAATCCTGACCAAGCCTCTCAGTTCAGGTCAACGACTGTTGAGCACGTGGTCAACGACTGTTGAGCACGTGGTCAACGACTGTTGAGCGCGTGGTCAACAATTGTTGAGCGTGTGGTCAACGAGCGTTGATCTTGGAATCTGTTTCAACTAGAGGAAATCTTCCTTCGGTGAACTTTGGTGAACGCTGCTGGAAGGACAGTGTGGTCAGCGATCACAGAGCTCCAGTCAACAAACGATGATAACTTATCTTGGTTCTTCATGTGAATGTCTTTCCTTAAGATCCTTGGTTAGAGATCAGTGATCGCTATGCGCGGTCAGTGAACACCAGTCAGTGAATGACAATGAAAGATCTTGTTCTTCAGTCGGTTGAATTTCCTTTGGTGAGCGCTAATGGAGGGATGGCTCGACAACGATCACAGGGTGTTTGATCACTGAGCAGTGATCTAGGTCTTTTGTCTTGTGGATTATGAGCTCTGAATGAAGTTTAGATGTATGTTGAGTGCCATTCAACGTAAGCCTTTTTTTGGGACCGCTTCAAAAGAATGAGACTCAGGAGTCAACGTTCTAGGGTCCGGTCAGCTAGTAGGTAGAGAATGAGTTTGGCCGGGCAGCGCCCAAGTCTTCACAATTGAACTTCGGCTCGGTCTGTGTTCGGGTCTCCGTTTGACGAACTCTTGGCCAGCGATCAGACATCCAGTCAGCAAACAAGTCCCCAATCGCCGAATGCCTGCTCATTGATCACTGGACGCTTTTTGCTTAGTCAAACCTTCACTGCTTCCTTCTGGCTTCTTCTGGGTAGCTTCCTCAAAGTCAATACAAGAGAAAAATGCTTTATACAACTTAGTGCATTACACTAACACGATCTACTAAATTTTTAGGGTTTTCCCAACAAGTATTACATATTAGGATGCACATGATCATCATTGTCCTTATTTTTATCTTTATTAGTTGTTTTTCTACTTTAAAGAATATTTTTATAGATAAGTTTTATTTTATATTAATCCTATAACTATTATTTAAGATTTTTATTTCCATATAAATATGTCCTAGAGCTTGTTTAAATGATTATTGAGTTTTTTTTTGAACCCTTGAGTCCATGACCTCACCTATTGGTAGATGATTATTGACTTGAATATTAAAATTGAGATGCCATTTTCCTTTGCCTTCTCTCCCATAGTTTTTTCTAATATGTTCTCTTCCTTAGCATGTTTCCTCGCCGTGAGGCATTCATTCGGTTTTCTTTGGACATCTTTTATCTATCTCACCAATTCTCTCAATTACCAGGTTCTTCTATTCTTGTCATAAATTATATTTTTCACTAATGTATTTATTTGATATCAAAGCTAAATTATGATTCCACACCCTTGCTGATTTCATTTGGCACTGATTTGCGCAGTTACCTGCTTATCTATTGCATCTCTTTCCTACCTCATTGCCCTTTCCCTCATAGATCTGTGAAGCATTGCATTTCCCACCACAACTAACCGATGCTCTTTCTATCCCATACTTTATTGTAATGCCTAAACCCAAATAATCCCACTCTTTGCAATATGTTATTCTTGATACCATTTATGCACCCTTGAATCCACTTATCACAACTGCTCAATCCTCATTTTCTGTATTCATAATGCTACCTGGAAGCAGCCTCTTGCAAAAATTCAAGGTAAGGTTTGCTTACATTTCACCCTTGTGGTGGGGCCCTTCCCCGGACCCTCGCTCTGCCGGATGCCTTGTGCACTGGGCTGCCCTTTATAATACTCCCTGGAATCCTTGGCAATGCCTGTGTGTGTGTATGTCTTTCCTTGCTTGTATCCCCTGAATGATCTGCGTGACTGCCAGATCATGACTATTGCGCGATCATCATAGTGTGACATTCTCACAATCACCCTGCCTCCCGTTGCACCAGTTCCATGTTCTAACAACTTCAATGCCACTTGGTCCACATTTTCCTGCGCACAATAGCCAACAGATAACCACGATGACCCGACCACTTTTGAACTGATTGTAGACCCTATTATTTTGATCCAAAGATCATAACGGGATACAATAGAGTCTTATCTACCGGAGGCATTGAGCTCGAGGGAGTGCTACCAAATCCCTAATCCTTGCTAAGGGAGAACTAATTCTTACTTGATTTCATTCTTTCCCTAAGGGAATATGAGTACACACATAGGTCCAAACAATGGAAAATGTTATAAAACACCCAAACCTAAATTAAAACTTATAAACATGTAATTACAGCATAATTATCAACATGTAATTAAATGATAATTATCAACATGACATAACTAAACACCTAATTTACTCCTTTAGTGAAAAAGATAATTATGATGCGTGACACTCCATCCCTCTCTGCAATCTTGGTGGGAATATTTAACTGCTAGATCATCTGTTTCTCAACATTTCTCTGAGCTTGTTTACCATGTCGCTGATCGTTGCCATAGTAATGGAGGCGACTTGATATCTATGTTAAATCTTAGTGTTGTGTTAGAAGGTGGAGTGTCGACTTAGGAAAGGCGACTTGGAGATGGACATGTCATTGAGAGATGTTGGAAGATTCGTCATATAGAAATGTGTGCTTGGGTCTTTGTTCATAATGGGTATCTATGGTGAAGCAGACAATAGTTATCAATCTGTTGGTGTGTGAGGGTCTAATGTGAGAACAAAGTGATGTTCGATGACATTTCAGTGATTGATTTAGTGGAATTCCTTGTCAATGAGTTCGATGTGAGTGGTTTTTTTGTGATGCGATCGAAGAAACGGCGATTCTATGTTGGAATTAAAGTTTCTCGTGGAAAAAAGTCCGTGGATACATATTAGTGGCCTTGCAGACAAGCATCGTTGAAGGAAGTTGGGATTCAGTGGACAACAGATTGTGGAAATCGATCTTGTGGCTCTGATTAAAATTGTTATGATCGAAAGGTCATAACATGATGCAGTGAAGCCTCATCACTGCTAGCGAAGATGGGGAGCTCGAGAGAAAGCTACCAAACCCTTTAACCCTAGTTTAAGGGAGAACTAAAGAGAGGCAAATACTATTTTTTTGTTTGCTTTCATTCTTGCACCAAGGGCATATGACTACACATCACATACATACATGACATTTATAAGGTCCAAACAACAGACAATTATAAAAACATGCAACACCCAAACCTAAATTAAGACATCTAAACATGTAATTAAAAAAATACTTTTTAACACCGCATAAGTAGATTCAATGATTTCTTTTAAATAAAATAACATAATGAAGATACATAAAGCATTCACGCTGACTTTTATCAATTACCATCTCTTTTTGGAGGTTATTTGAGCCCTCTGAATATATCTATGGAGTAGTCCCCATTGCAAACCTTTTCCTTTTAATAATATAAACCTGAGTGAATTTCATCCCACTTAATCTTGACAGTGAGTGATACATTGTGAAATCAAATCTTGAGAGTGAGTGATACATTATGAGATCAAATTTTGCTTCTTGTAAACCACATGATCTGAACAAACTTAGTTTTATTTACTGTTATTCTGGCACGTGCTTCGACCAAGTGAGCAATAAAAAACTGATTCTTGCGTGCGCCTAATCTCTATTGTCAGTGTAATTATTTATTCACACTATTCATTTAGGTTGTATATTTTGCTAGTTGTATCTTTGCACTTCCAACATATCTTTTGTAATCTCATTGAATATAGATAGTATTAAAATATGAAAAATTGCAGAAGGCAATTTAGACCTCTGTTTACAGTTGAGTGTAGTAAAATTAAGACTTAAGTTTCATGAGCTAGCCAGCTTATTAATTTCATGCCAATGGAACACCATTTACATTTTTTTTTCATTTGGTGGATCTTACTAAACAGTATTGTGTACTTCATCATAAAAGCAAATTTTGCATAATTTATGATCATTCCCTTTATGATGATGAGTATGTTGAAGATTTTATTGGTATGTGTCCTGCATATTTCAACAAAATAGCAAGTTCATATGCAATCCATTTTTTATTCCTGCCGTGGAAGATAATTTGATCTTGTCGCAGCAGTAAAATCATTATTAGCTTTAGTGTAACCAAGGTAAGAGGCCATCTATTATAAGAAGATAATCTTGAATAAGATTATCTGTTACAAGATGATTTGCGGCTGATTGTGCACTTAAAATTTGAAAATTCTAAGAATCAATCTTACCTTAACTTTGAACAATTAATACCTTAGTTATTAAAGGCGCAAGTCGCACCAAGGCGCAAATGGGTATTGGAGCCTAGGCGCAAGGCTCAAAGCGCAAGCGCGCACTTGAAGAAGGCAAGACGCAACCATATCTATTTTAAATAATCAGCATCAAACATCATTTCAGCTTCTCAATCAAATTCTTCATCTAGTATACTAATTAATCATTCATTACTATCATTTATATCTCTTAAAAAATAGAATCAATGTGGTCACTTAAATCATATCTAAATCTCAACGTACAATTATCTTTCACAAACACAAAATCAATGAAAAAATTTTGAGTTCTTGCATTATTTTTTTCTTAATTTTTGAAGAAATAAATTTACAACAAAATTTTCACTCAGACGTGCCTTTTATATTTTAAAAATGCAAATAAGGCACACAGAAGCGCAAACCTCTGAGCCTGGTGAGCCCGGTGAACCTTAGGCGCGCCATACTAGGAATTATCTGCTAAGATTTCTTATCAAAATAATAGTCAACACATTTACTTTGTATTTGGTTCTATGCTCAGCATTTTTCAAATAATGGAAGAGGTGATCAAAGAATGTTGACTTAGAATTGCATACCTATGAATCTTATATATGTTTAGCACTTTTCATATCTCATACTTTACGTTTTTTAGCTTTTAAGAAACTAGCAATGGCACTCGCAAGATCCCCTCTATGTACAGTGGCAACAGTACTTGGCCGCCCTCAATGTCCCTCCTGATATATGCAACAAAAAAAGATTTTGCAAAGAGGAGATCGAGTGGCCGCCAGATACTGTGGATCATGGAACCCCGTGCACGGTCAT
Organism: Platanthera guangdongensis; assembly: GCA_039583875.1. NCBI lineage: Eukaryota > Viridiplantae > Streptophyta > Magnoliopsida > Asparagales > Orchidaceae > Platanthera > Platanthera guangdongensis. The sequence goes on along the minus strand of CM077151.1, from coordinate 277,850,946 downwards.
TAGTATTTTTGTCAGGAAAAACAGTTCCTCTTTCTCCCTCAGTGAAGCTCCAACTTTTTTTAATATAGACAAATGCTCCCTCCCTCGACTAAGCTCCAGCCACATAGACTATCCTCACCATTGACAGCGTTGGGGCCATCAGTTTCCAAGTACCTGGGAGCAACTGTTTTTTTAGTAACATCAAAATGATAAATTTTGAAAAGGGCGGGCAAAACTGTCTTTTTGTGCACACGAGTCAACACAAACATCCTCCGTCTTATATTATATTATAAATATTGGTGTTTGTTTTATTTTATTTTCTAGGTCTTGAGATATGTTTTCATAATACTATAATTATCTTTCAAGGTTTCGATTTGTATAAAGAGGACCCTAAGATTTGGGGTTCATTTGGGGCGGCGTTTTCACGTCGGGGCGCGAGCAACCGCCGCCGCAAGGCGGAAAAACAAAGGCCGGGCAGCGGCGTTTGCTCTCGCAGCGAAGCGAAAAATACCGCGGACTGCTCCATCTCCAACCCCAATCCCCACCTCTGATCCCAACCCTCGTTCCCAGCCGTCGGTTCCCTCCGATTCCATCCGTCGCCGCCGCCCCAAACGAACCCTTGGTTTAGATAATATTGAGTTGAATGTTAAGATTGAGTTTCCTTTGTAAAAAAATTTACAACAAATTGAGACGTAAAATAATTGTATTAATTCCTCAATTTAATGTCTCCATCATTTATAAATTTGTACACTTATACACTAATATAGGAAAAGAGTGAGGTGAAGTCCCAATCTGAGATGTGAGACTAATTCCTAAAGATGAAGTGGGTTCTAGCTGAGCCTTGTATTGGGTTTTTACGAATACTTACTTCAACACTCCCCCACAAGTTGGAGCATACAAATCGTAAGCACTCAGCTTGGACAAAAACTGATAGTATAACGGGCGAAGTAAGATCTTGGTGAGAATATCAGCAACTTGCTCAGCCGCAGGAACATGCTGTAATTCCAGCTTCTTTAATTGAACCGTCTCTCAAATGAAATAACAATCAACTTCAATGCGTTTAGTCAGTTTATGGAAAACAGGATTCTTGGTAATGTGTATGACAGTTTGACTGTTGCAAAATAAAGTGGCCGGTGAGAAAAGTTTGACTACTAAATCACCCAGGAGACCTTCAAGGCATGTAAGCTCATACACAACAATTGTCATTGAACAATAATCAACTTCAGCATATGAGCAAGCAACTACAGACTATTTCTTGCTGCTCCGGGTGATGAGATGCCCTCCAAGATAAGTACAATATCCACTTGTAGAACGGTGATCATCCAATGAACCAACATAAACAACATCAAAATATGCAATCAGAGATAAGAGGGACGAAAAAGGGCTTGTATACAAGTCCTTGTCCAGGAGCAGTCTTTAAGTATACAAAAATACGCTTAACTGCCTGGAGATGAGAGATTCGTGGCTCATGCATGAATCGACTGACACCTCCAATAACAAATGATATATCAGGTCTTGTGTCAGTGAGATATATTAGCTTTCCCATAAGACGACGATAATACTCTGGGTTCGAAAGGAGAAGATCAGAGTCTGAGGCATGAGCACAGAGCTTGTGATTGATATCCATGAGAGTGTCGACAGGCTTGTAGACAGAGTAGCCCGCATCATGAAGTAAGTAAAGACAGTACTTTCATTGAGATAAAACAAGCCCATCAGGTCGCCGAGCCACCTCGAGACAAAGAAAATATCGAAAAGTTCTCAGTTCCTTTGTATGAAACACAGACGCCCGATATTGTTTGATCATGTGTATTCCTGTGAGATCATCTCCTGTAATCAAAATATCATCAACATATATCAAGAGAATCACTGTGCTTGTTGGTCGATGACGAGTGAATAAAGAGAAGTTGATCGAACTCCGAGTGAACCCAACAACACAAACAATCTGACTGAACTTGTCAAACTATACCCGAGGAGATTGTTTGAGACTATAAAGCGATTTTTCCAGACGACAGACAAGAGACTCCCCCGTGATCTCAAACCCGGGAGGTTGTTGCATGTAGACGATCTCCTGCAAATCGTCATTGAGAGAAGCATTTTTGACATCTAATTGATGCAGCGTCTAATGTCGAGGAACAACGAGGGAGATTAAAACACGAACAATGTTGAGTTTGGCGACTGGAGAAAAGGTCTCATCATACTCTAGACCTTGTTGAGAAAAATCATGAGCCACAAGGCGAACCTTCAGATGTTGAACTGTCCCATTCGGGCCCTGTTTGACGACAAATACCCACTTACAACCCACGCAGGTCTGTCCAGGAGGAAGAAGGACAAAATTCCAAGTTTGGTTTGCCCAAAGAGCAGACACTTCCTCTTCCATGGCCGCCCGCCGCCCCGGATGTTGGAAAGTTTCATGCACAGAGGTAGGGGTGGTAATAGAGGATAAAGAAAGGGCATATTTTCGGAGTTCCGGAGATAAACAGTGTAAGGAGACATAATTCGTCATTGGGTGAGCAGTAAAGACGGTTGTCGGATCTGCGGGTCACAAAATATCATCAGTGGAGCACATCTCTCATTGAGTAGGAGACGAAGGAGGATGACAAGAATACACACGAATCAGAGGTGGTTTTGGTTGGATTGGCGTGGGAAGGAGATGCGGTTTTGGTGCGATTGGCGTGAAAATGAGAGGTGGAAGGTTAGAAGTAACAGGGACAGCATGTCGCGGAAGTAGAGGCATAATTGGAGAATCAGTTTGTTGAGAATGATAGGGTTGGTCTTCGAGAAAGGTGACATCAACAGAAGTAACAACCTTGCGATCTTTTGGAGAGAAGCGTACATAACTCTTCTGAGTACGTGAGTAACCCACAAACATATATTTCGTGGCACACGGGGCAAGCTTGTCAATGGACATACCAAGATTATGAACATAGCAAACACAGTCAAAGACACGATGGGTGACTAAAAAGAGGGTGTGGAGGGAAAAAGAAGGTTGAAGGGAAACACAAAGTTGATAATGGAGGAATACATGCGATTGAGAAGATGACAAACCGTAGAAATCGCGAAATTCCAATAAAGTTTGAGAACATTCATTTGAAACATAAGAGAATGAGTGACCTCAAGGAGGTGACGATTTTGCATTCTAAAACGCCATTTTGTTGGATGGTATAAACACACGAGGTTTGATGAGTGATCCTAAACTCAGTACAAGTTTGTAAACACATGATTTGTGTATTCACAGACATTGTCGGTTCGGAGAGTTTTAATGATAGTGGAGAGCTGGTTGCGAGATTCAATAATTAGGCACAATACATGAGTCAGTTCATAGATATTATGAAGGAAATACAATCATGTCATTCGAGAGTATTCATCTATAATGGTAACAAAGTAACGATAACTAGACACACTTGCAGAGTTGCAGTTTTTTAGGGTTCTCAAATATCAGAATGTACTAGAACAAAGGGAGCATCGCTCTGAGTATGATGAGGTGAAAACGTAGACCGATGTTGTTTTCCATAGATACAAGACTCGCAGGTGAAGTCATGGAGGGATAAATCCGGAAGAGCTTTTGGAAGATGTGCAGAGGAGCATGCCCAAGACACTGGTGCCAGTCGAATAGAGGAGAGAAGCGTGGGGGGAGGGGTCCAGGATGTAGAGCCCATTTGACGGTTGCCCTTTACCAATGATATTCCGCGTATGTCGATCCTGCGCAACACAAGAGCTGGAAGAGAATGTTACATAACAATCATGGTCTTGAGTGAGACGGCTAATAGAGAGAATATTGAAAGAAGAGCCCGAAACATGAAGTACTGAGCGAAGAGTGATGGAGGGAGTGAGGTTGACGCTAGCTGATCCAGAGATTGGAGTGGTGTCTCCAGTAGCAACAATAATGAACTTGGGATGCACATAGTTCAAGTATTTTGAAGGTTTCTGTGGGGTAATGTGGTGGGAGACCTCAGAATCCATTATCTGGGATGAACTATGGGCGAGACACGAGATACCGCTATCTGGCATAGACACAACAAAGTTAGGAGAAGGGTCTGTCATCTCTTGAAGTTTCTGAAGTTGGGTGCACAAGACATCAATGTTAGCTTGAATATTGTTTATAGTTGAACTGTGTCGACCTCTAGCCCGGGAAGAGGTACGACCCCCACATGAAGACGCATGTGCAACCATTGGAGACTGTAGAACACAAGGATGGAAAAATTCCCTATTTTTCATATATTAAAAAAACTTCCAATATACATGAATGTGTACAAATATATAGAAGGAAAAAAGAGGAGAGAATGTCACATTCAAGATGTGAGACTAAACTTACTAGTTAAGAGGCTAAATGAGCCTTTACTAATGGGCATTTACATATATCATTCAACAATCCCCCGTAAGCTGGAGCGTACAAATTGTAGGCATCAAGTTTGGACAAGAACTGATAGTACAGAGGTCGTGGTATGACCCTGGTGAGGATGTCAACAACTTGCTCAACAGCTGGAACATGCATTAACTTTATCTTTTTTAATTTAACTTGTTCTCGAATGGAATGACAATCAACCTCAATGTGTTTCATCCGTTCATGGAAAATAGGATTCTTGGCAATGTGTATGGCAGCCTGACTGTCGCAAAATAGGGTGGCCGGTGAGGAAAGCTTGACTCCTAAATCATCAAGGAGACCCTCAAGCCATGTGAGCTCAGACACAACAGTTGTCATTGAACGATACACGACCTCAGCGGATGAACGGACAACTACAGACTATTTCTTAATACGCCATGTAATGAGATGCCCTCCAAAATAAGTGCAGTATCCACTTGTGGAACAACGATCATCCAATGAACCAACATAATCAGCGTCATAATAAGGACTCGAGATAAGGGAGACGAAGAGGGCTTGTATACAAGTCCCTGTTCAGAATCATTCTTCAAGTATCGAAGAATGCGCTCAACTGCTTGAAGATGAGAGATACGTGGCTCCTGCATGAATCGGCTGACAAGTCTAACAACAAATGATATATCAGATCTTGTAACAGTGAGATATATCAGTTTTTCCACAAGGCGACGATAATACTTTGGGTTTGGAAGGAGCAGATCGGAGTCTGTGGCATGAGCGCAGAGCTTGTGATTAATATCCATGGGAGTGTCGACAGGCTTGCATCCAGAATAGCCTGCATCATGAAACAAGTCAAGACAGTACTTTTTTTTGAGATAACACAAGTTCATCAAGTCGCCGAGCCACCTCGAGATCAAGAAAGTAACGAAGGCTTCCCTGGTCGTTTGTTTGAAACACAGTCGCCAGATGTTATTTGATCATATGCATTCCTGTAAGATCGTCTCCCATAATCAGAATATCATCAACATGCACCAAGAGAATCACTATGCCAGTTGGATGATGCCGAGTGAATAACGAGAAGTCAGATGAACTCCGAGTGAACCCAACAACACTAACAGTCTGACGGAATTTGTCAAACCATGCCCGCGGCGATTGTTTGAGACCATAAAGTGACTTCTTCAGACAACAAACAAGAGACTCCCCCGTGGTCTCAAACCCGGGAAGTTTTTGCACATAGACGATCTCCTGCAAATCGTCCTTGAGAAAAAACATTTTTGACATCTAATTGGTGCAACGGCTAGTGTCGATGAATAGCAAGAGAGATCTACATACGAACAGTATTGAGTTTGACGACTGGAGAAAACGTCTCATCATAATCTAGACCTTGTTGTTGACTAAAATCACAAGCTACCAGACGAGCTTTCAAACGTTGAATCGTCCCATTTGGATCATGTTTGGTGGCAAACACCCACTTACAACCCACGCAAGTCTGTCCAGAGGGAAGAGGGACAAGATCCCAAGTGTGGTTTGCCCAAAGAGTAGATATTTCCTCTTCCATATCCGTCCGCCATCCCGGATGTTGGAGAGCCTCCTGCACAGAAGTAGGGATGGTAATAGAGGATAAAAAAGAGCAGATTGGTGAAGTTCCGGAGAGAGACAGAGGAAGGAGACATAATTCGCCATCGGGTGTGCAGTAGAACTAGTTGTCAGATCAGCAGACTGTAAAATATCATCAGAGGAGGACATCTCCTGTAGGGTAGAAGACGAAGGAGGACGACGAGTATACACACGAATGAGAGGTGGTTTGAGTGGCAATGGCGTGGGAAGGAGAGGTTGGTTTGGTGGGAGGGGCATGGGAAGGAGAGGCAGAAGGTTGGAAGTAACAAAAACATCAGGCCGCGGAAGGAGTGGTGGAAGGAGAGAATCAGTTCGTTGAGAATGACAAGGCTGGTCTTCGAGAAAGGTGGCATCAGCAAAATTAACAACCTTGGATCCTTAGGAGAGAAGCAGACATAGCTCTTCTGAGTACGAAAGTAACCAACAAACATATATTTTGTGGCACGTGGAGCAAGCTTGTTTGTGGACGGGCAAGATTATGAGCATGACACACACAACTAAACACGTGAGGGGGACGAAAAAGGGAGGTGTGGAGGGAAAAAGAAGGTTGAAAAGAACTACAAAGTCGAGAATAGAGGAAGACATGCAGTTGATAAGAGAACAGACAGTTGAGACCACGAAATTCCAATACTGTTTGGGAGCATTCATTTGAAACATAAGAGAGCGGGTAACCTTAAGGAGGTGACGATTCTTTCGTTCAGTAATGTCATTTTGTTGGGGGGTATAGACACATGAGGTTTGATGGAGAATTCCAAACTCAGCACACAGGTTAGTAAACACATGACTATTGTATTCCTCGACATTGTCAGAACAAAGAGTTTTCATTATTGTAGAGAACTGGTTGCGAGTTTCAATGATAAAGACCCAAAATACATTCGACAGTTCAGAGCGATCATGAAGGAGATAGTCATGTTACTCGAGTGTAATCATCCATAAATGTAACAAAGTAACGATAGCTAAAAATACTGGCGATTTTGTATGGTCCCTAGATATCAGAGTGAACAAGATCAAACAGGGTATGACTTCGAGTAGGATGGGGCGAGAACGTAGACCGATGATGTTTGTCATAAATACAGGACTCAAGTGAAATTTTTGAGGGAAACATCCGGAAGAGCTTTGCGGAGTATGTTTAGAGGAGCGTGTACAAGACGCCGATGCTATTCAACAGAGCTAAGAGAGGACAAAACCGTCGGAGGAGGGGGGCAAGGATGTAGAGGTCATTCGACAGATTCTCTTTTCCAATGATAGACTGCGTCTTACGATCTTGCACAACACAAGAGGGGGATGAGAATGTTACGTAGCAATCAAGATCTTGAGTGAGGCTATTAATAGAGAGAAGGTTGAAAGGAGAGCCCAGAACATGAAAAGCAGAGCGAACAGTGATGGAGGGATTAATGTTGATATCGACGGAGCCAGAGACAGGAATGGTGTCCCGACTAACAACAATAATGAATTTGGGATGCACAAAGTCCAAGTATCGAGATGACTGTCGTGAGGTAATGTGGTAGGAGGCCCCTGAATCCAAGATACAGGACGAACTATTAGCTAGACCAGAGAAAGCACCATCAGAAATGGATACAACAGAGCCCGGAGAATGGTCGATTATCCCTTGACGTTGGTGGATCTGGATGCGCAAGTTTTCAATGTCAGTTTGAATGTTGGTCGGAGGAGAATGTGCGGCCATGGATCGAGGGGTAGCAATAAGCAGGGGCAGGTCGTAGAAGGCAACAACAACTTACCAGGCGACAAGAAGACACAAGGCGTCCTGAGATAAGAGAAGTGCAGCAGCGGCCTGGCGAATAGAGAGGTGTAGGCGACCACGACGTCTGGACACAAGGCGGCCTGAGGAAGAACTGCATCTAGAGGAAGAGCCGCGGCGGCCAGAGATCGGCGACCAGTAAAGCAGAAAACAGCGGCTGCGGACTGACAAACAGGCAAGCACAGCTGCCTTGAGTAACAACAACAAACGACAATCAGAAAGAAAACGTGTGGTCTGACGAGCAAGACAGGCGGCAAGGGGCCAGAGACCGCATGAACCACAAAGGCTAACTCGAGGCGAAAACCCGACAGGCAGCAGCGGAGCGGGCAAGCAGGTGGAGACGCGGCTAGAATCGGTAGCAAACAAGAAACTTGCGGCAAAAAATGGCAACAAAACAAGCCGGCGGCGAGAAGACAGATGCAGCTAGAATCGTCGGCAAGGAGGCTGCTGCGACGATCAGAAGAGGCGGCAAGAAGACCGTTGCGGCAAGAGGCAGGGACAACGAGCAGAGAAGAGCGACACCAAACAAAGAAAGACCACGACCAGAGAACGCCAACAACGGTGAACAAACAACGGCGGACAGAGGCAAATCGTGCGGGCTGAGACAAACCACTGCGAGCTGGAGCAAAACCGCGGAATAAAACAAACAGCAGCAGACTGGTTCAAACCACAACGGACAAAGGCAAACCTCAACGGCTAAGCAAATCGCGGCGAACAAAAATGAGGATAACTCCAAGAAAGACTCAAGACCGCGGCGGACTGAGGCAAGCAAGAAACCGCACAACACAGACCGACAAAAGCGGTCCTCACTGTCCAAAGAAGGACTATAAAGAGAGAAATGAGGGGGGGGGGGGGGGGGGGAAGAGGAGTGGATCCACGGGAGGGAGAAACCAGCAGACAAACGAGCAGTCCGCACAGGAAAGAAGTCGTAAGGGCGGGAAGGAAGCCTGCGGTTAGAATAGGCTAATCGAGAAAGAAGAAAAACAAGATGTGGTTAGAAAAAAAATTAACCGCCTAGGGTGATCGCTGACTCTGATACCATGTAGAAGGAAAAAGAGGAGATAATGTCCAATTCAAGGTATGAGACAACTTCCTAGTTAAGAGGTTAAATGGGCATTTACATATATCATTCACCTGAGACGATCTGACCAAAGTAGACGCCAAGAGAGAACGGAGGGCAAGCAGAAGCTGCAGAGGCAAGATCCTGCGGCAAAAAGAGGCAGGCACACGGCTGCCGACGGCCAGGCGAACAACAATCAGCGGCAGTCTGGCGAGCAACAACTGGAGGTGCTGCAAACAGAGGTTCGATAGCAAGAGGAGAGGCGGTCAGGTGAACAGGATATGCGACTTGAACTGCGACAAAGCAAACAGCGGCAACGAGTGTACGACACAACAAACAGCGGCAACGAGTGTACGACACAACAAACAGCGGCAAGCCCTTGATTCTGCGACTTAAACTGCGGCAAGGGCTGCGGCGGCAAAGCAAACTGTGTCTAACCCTCGAACTGCGACTTGAAATGCGGCAAGGAGGCGGCGCCTGCGATCTGTAGCAGAAATAAGAGTAGCGGGTAGATGCAACGGTCAGATGCAGCGGCTAAGATCTGTAGCAAGAAGCGGCAGCTGACGATGACAAGAATCTGCGACAAGGCCGCAACATGAGAGTAGCTGAGCGGCAAACGGGCAGTGGCTGCGGCTAAGCAGCCAGGAGATCCACTATTGCTGCGGCTAGGCGAGCTGAGAGAGCACAGAGAGAGGTCACATAACCAACGACAAGAGAGAGTAGGTCGCAGAGACGTGCAGGCCAGTGGGGCCCAACGACGGGAAGGAAGAATCCCTATAAATGCAAGGGGTGGTGGGGGGGGGGGGTGAGAAGGGAAGGAGCCAGCAAAGGAGGGCTGCGGTTAAGCCAACTGGAACCGCAGAGTGAGGAGGAAGGCTGTGGTTAGAGGAACAACTAGGCGCTCAAATGCGTGGATCTCACAACGTGAGAAAAAGAAAACTAAAATGAAGGATCGGGTACTTCTGATACCATGTAGAAAAATGCACAACAAATTGAGAAGTAAAATAATTTTATTAATTCCTCAATTTAATACTTCCATCCTCTTATTTATGAATTTGTACACTCGTACACTTGTATAGAAAAAGTGTGAGGTGAAGAAGTCCCAATCTAAGCTATGGGACAAACTCCTAAAGATGAAGTGGGCTCTAGTTGGGCCTTGTATTGGGCTTTTACACATACTTTCTTCAACATCCTTAAACGTTCTCTCTTGCTACCTCATACCTCCCTCGCATTCTTTCCCATGCAATGGATTTGTCCTTTCTCATAGTAAATTATCATTTCTTTAGCCACACCATTTATCAGATTTGGCGTTTGTCATAGATCTACTAATTTACTGTAAGTTTAAAAACCTTCTGTGCGACTGTTAAAAGCTTTTGTCTATTCCCCTTCCCTTGTGCCATTTAAAGAAGAAAATTAGAAACTCTGTGAGAGCCTTCTGGTGCTCGTGTCTTCAATTTTAACTCGTCCTTCTCTTATGGTCTGTCAATGGCCAGCTTCGAATATAACCAACAATTTCCAGATCGGCTCCAAATGATTTGGATCATGTCATGTATGGCCTGGATAGGATCCACGAACTGTTTCAAATCAGATTTTGTCAACCTAGGAGTAACATATGGTTTATATTGAGCAATAAACATAGAAAGATGTGGTGTTTGGCTGCTAAACTTTGGATATTTTGAACTGATAAAATGAGGAAAAGCAGGGTTTAGCAAATCGAGCGTAGGAATTTTCAGTTGACAATCAAGTGTTGATGTAGTGTGATCAAAAGTATTGCATTAGGAATATTCTCATGGAGGCATGGAGTGAAAAAGAGGCTACAAAAAGACAACAATGCCTGCCCAGTGCCGGAAGGGTCAATGACAGGGGAGTCGAGCAACCAAAGCCCCGTTGAACGCGGCCGTAACTATAGTGATCCTAAGGTAGCGAAATTCCTCGTCGAGGAAGTTCTGCCCCGCACGAAAGGCCTAACGATCCGGGCACTGTCTCGGAGAGAGGCTTGGTGAAATAGACATGTTTGTGAAGATGCGGACTACCTGCACATGGACAGAAACACCCTATAAAGTTTTACTGTTCCCTAGGATTGACTTTGGGTTAACTAAATTGAATCTTAATCGGGCTGATTTTGAGTGCATCCTAGGTGTCCGCCAACAAATCGGAGCAAATCGGGCTGCTGTGTCAGAAAATTTCATCCGCTTCATATGAAATTGGAATGGGTCGGGTCATAACCTGCCCAGCTTATCTTCCCCCTTTTAGAAACCCAATCCAGGTCATATGTTTGTATTACTAAGTTCTGCATGAGGTTCCATATGATCAATTTACGGAAAGGTAGATCCTCATAACATGTATTGATTAGGAGTTACAAAAGGCTAGTTTGAATTTTATCAAGGGCCTTTTTGAGTCGGTGACGGCAGTTGAAGATGAAGATAAAACAGTGTTCTTGAATGTTAGCTCCAATATTGCAGTTAGAATAAGACATAAAATGACCTGGGGGATCAGTGATTTCAAATGAAGGCTATTCAAACAGACAAAAAATTATCTATGGAGAGAGAACCTGGAATCCATGACAAACAGGGAGAAACCCTACTGCCCTAGCCATTTTGATTGAAAATGGAAGATAAAAATTTCGCAGGCACATAAACAACCCTCATATACGTGGTGGGTGTTTCACAAAGAAACTGCGGCATTTTTTTCTTTTAATTCTTTCATAATAAGTCTTTCCTTTCATTTTTAAAGTGTGTTCATTTTTTGCCTGCCATTGTACTCAAATTTTGTTGCTAAAGATTCTTGCAAGTGCAGAAATTTATGTATATATATTCATTTATAGGACACTCAACTGCTTCTGTGGGACCTTGAAATAGATGAAATCGCGGTCACGGCGCGGTATCATCCTCACGGAGGTTCGCCGACATATAGCCGAGGAAGCACCTCCGCCCACTGGGAATCCGTGCCTCCGGTGGGCACTCTTCAGCCGCCTCCGAGCATGCGGGATGTGCCGAAGCTCTCGCCCCTCGCCGTCCACCGCGTTCACGTGGAACCCCTCTCCGGCCTAATCTTCACCAAAGAATCCATCGTCACGATTTGTCGCGACGGCCACATAAAAATCTGGGCTAGGCCTCGGGCGGACGACGACAACAGCGATGCGAACTCGGAAGCCGGGGGCATCGTGGCCGCTCATGCTTCAAAAGATGGACGGCACGCCGCAGCGGCGCCATCCGCGAGAGCTAATGGCTCCGGTTTTAAACAACAAACAGCATCCGCTTTTGCGCGAAATTAGAGACCCCTAAATATAGTAGAAGGGAGAATTATTGGTGATGTTTTTCAACCTTCAAAATGGGCAGTAGCGATAGCATGGAGCCAGCAGATACGAGCGAGTTTGTTAATTCTGGAGAGGGGTTTTTCTAATTGTCATCGTTTGTGAATATGTGCCCGTTTGGCTGGCTGTAGAGAATAAGCGCACGTGCTCTATTTTAAGCCCTAAATGTATATGCGGCTTAATATTTACATGCGTTAATTGTATTATTAGAAGCTAAAAGTTATAATAGTGTTTGGTTTGTTTTTATTTTAAGATTTTTCAAATTGAGGTGAGTGATCATTTATTTGAGCATGTGGCGAAAATTTTAGGTACTCTATGCGCGCACGGGCCTTTTTCGATAGGCAAATTTATAATTGTAATGCCAGCTATGACTGTAAAATGGTTTTGTATATAATTAATTTTGTAACATTCCATAGTGATTTTCGTGCAGTAGGAATAATTAATTTTGTTGTGGTAATAACTTGTGCTCTTATGGTATCCATGTTAAACTTGAAAATATATATATATATATATATATATATATATATATATATATATATATATATATATTCAATTATAGCTTAAATGAGAGCTATAATTACATGCGTCAATTTGTGCTATTTTAACGGAAGAAATTTACATTAAAAAAGCATATCTTAAATTTATTACTTTCAATTATAGCTTAAATGAGAGCTCAATCATGGAATGTTTCTTTTCTCATGGCATTAGTGATATTTTATCAGAAGAGAATATATATCAAATTTAGTTAATTTACACTTCTCGTGTAATATTTTTAAAATTGATAAGAGAATAGAAAACTAGCATAATATGGAAATTATTCTAATAATCATTATTATATAAGTTTTTCTAGGCATTTATGACTTATTTTCAATGCACCAATAAACTTACTTTCACCGGTCAAGCGGTTATCACCGCATCAACCGGACCTTAATTAAGGTCCGATTCATGCGATCGTAACCGCTGACAAGTAAAAATAAGTTCCCTCAAACAGAGCCTTAGGCTCCGTGTTTGGCACGCTGGTGGCGGTCATAAATGTATGGATTAAAGCAACATTCGTTATAGATCACCTAACAAACACCATCTGTTTGAACATAAAAGTGAATGAAACTCCTTAGGTAGGCTAACAAATGACAATTTAACCTCACGTTCATGACTGCCATCACTGTGCAAAACGGAGCCTTAATAGACTGCAGCTCCCTTTGGAGTCATAGAATATAGAGTGGAATGACAATGAGATTATGATTGTCACAAAGTGAGCTTGGGCGTTATGAATGGTGGTTCATAACCGCCACATTCACGACCGCATCAGCAGCGCCAAACGTACCCTCAAGCTCTGCGCATATGGTTTCTTAAATGCACGCGGGCTAATTTAAGATGATTAATATTGCATTTTCTCTAAAAATTTAAAAAGAGAAGAAAAGTCATCATAATAATTCTTTTCCTTTCTAATATTTACTGTTTCCTAAATTTTAATAGTCATTCTCTTTTAGAAACCCTCAAGCAGCACTGCAGCAGAGGTACTAAAAGAAATCAACACTACAAAAAGACTTGAAATATTACCATTTCCTCACTGGCTATATGCTTTGTCCCACTGATATTTATACAAAATAACTTGTACAAAATCAATAAAAAGCAATGACAGAAAAAAGGTAAATAATTCTCTGACCTCAATTGGCGGCCATCGGCTTCTCCTTGCACAGGATGTGCCATTCTTGAATAACCGCAGCCTGGAGGGCTCGATGCTCCGCTTCCTCCGCCGTGAGGATCGATAGGGTCGAAGGCCCTTTCGGTTTGACATTCTCATCTTCTACTTTGTCTTCTTCCTTCTCCTCCTCTTCTTCGGGTTTCGGAGGTCGAGGGGGAGGCATGGCAGCTTTGAGCAGCGCTATCCTCTCCATGGAGATTCTCAACCTCTCCGCGGCCGCGGCCTTCACCTCGTCTTCCGGAATGTACTCGACGCCGCCATCGGTTATGTCGTCCAGCCAGCCCTGAACGTCCGAGCCTATCTCCCTCATTATGGATGCGTCCGACGATCGGACGACGAATTTGCACATCATGGTGGTCGTCTCGTCGCCTAGATCCACGTTCCTGCTCACTTCGCTCGCGCCGAAAATCATCATGCCTAAGAACCCGCCGAACCAGGTTTTGGCAGCAAAGCACAGCTGCGCGAAAAGTGGAAAGATTAGGAAAAGTGCTTTCTAACGAGTTCTTGCGTGACTGCATATATAAGAAAAAAAAGTGTTTTAGTAGGACAGGGTAATAATCGAAACATGAAAACACTCAAAATCATAATATTGATTTTGGGCCCGAACAAAATTTTGAGACGACTTCGGCCTGCGTTGGCTCGCTCAAAAATTAATTCAGTAAGAACAATAGTTTTATAACGGAGTTTTAGAAAGAAAATGCATATGGAATCGAATTAAGCTAAAACTGATCAAATTTAAACCTATATTTGACTGAATTTAGATTACATATGGATGTGATTATATATGGATGGGAAAGATAAAAGCTAAAACTGATATACTTACTTGAAAGCCTGCAACGGTACGGATAAGGTGCGAGCAAACTTGATGGAAGGGTTTCAATGAGAGCGATTTTAGCCCACTGAGAAATGGCGATGCCCCACTCTGTTGTGCGGCTGTGGCCTTGAAACCGCTACCTTCGTACGTATATGTTCCGGTGTACTCCAAAATAGCCGGCAGGCTGGGCCACATACGAAAATATTCGACAGGAGAACACTTGTGAGGCGAAAGGAGGTCGGTTAAAGGAACTTTATAAGGCTGGCATCTGAGTATCACTGGCTCTCCGAGTTCCGCCCTCGGAGTATGTTTTTGTCTGATGACCTGAGCCTCCTCTTCCGGGTAATCACCCTCGTATTCGACGTTTCGGCTTCCGTAGAAAGGATAATACAACACCTGAACCCAAAAGGCGCATCTCTCAAAGTGCGAGACACCCACGGTTACGCTGCTGAGGACTGGATCCTGCAGTAAAATAGAAAATCTACCATTCTAATTCATAGTTCTTTATGTCTTTGTAGAAACACTATCAGGATTTAGCTCTTAATAGTAAAAATCATAAGCAGTGCATAACTAACAGATCAAGTTTTAGGGAAAAAAATGAAAATGAATGGAAAGCAAATCAAAAAAATATGAAATTTGCATTAGAATGAACAAGCACACTGGAGCATATCTAGCAATTTTATGAACAAGAATATCCTTTTATTTCAACAGCCGAGAAAGGAAAAGAGCCCATCAGTATGATCCGATGTTCAAAAAATTCATGTTTCTTCGCAATCTCTCAGCACATATCAAGATTAAAAAGAAATAAAGAAAGAAAATATTGTGGTGGTCATCTAACACGATGCTGCATGCATTTTAGTTCAAATATGCTTGAATGCACTCAGAATTTGTAAAGAAAGTTTTCTTAGTATCTTGCAAAATGCAGGGTATGGTTTGTCAACATTTCAACCTTGTCGTGGGGCTCTTCCCTAGACCTTCGTTGTGTGGGAATGTTTTGTGCACCGGGCTGCCACTTGCATCATTGACACTTGAATATACTCGTCTATGTAAGGGTCGGGGCACGACACCCATAGGCGCAGCTGCAAAATACAGGATAACAAGAACACAAACAATGCAATACATAAAACACACTCAGTAATACCACCGAGGCACAACCACAATCACGCAGTATATATATCATAAAATAAAAGCAAACAAATACAAAATGGGTGAAGAAAAGACCATCCGGCGAGTATGTCGTGAATGCTCCGGACACGCACAATCTGCGGAGAAATCTGAATATGGATTGCAATCCGCCTAGCGGACGCACAAGATTCACGAGAATCTTTACTGTCGATGTACGACGTTCATCCGCAGCCACCACCAAAGAGAAGCACCGTCGAGGCCGACTGCACTCACGCACGCCTTCGACACAAAGCCCGTACCGCTACACCACCGTCTCCAACGACTAACTAGCCGAGCTCAAGACGGTGGCAACTCCCTCTTTCTCCAACAACACCCCAAGAGTCGGATGGCTCTTCCTCCTCCATAGCAGCACCACCACCGACACAGACGGGTATGGTTGCCAAGCCTGGCGGCGCTCCTCTTCCCGACATTGGGAGGAACCAACGGCTTACAACGGATTCACCTTTCGTCGCGAGGAGGGGCGAAGGGGCGGCTTCTCCTCTCACAACAAGCGAGCGCGACATCTTCTTCTCTCAAGACCAGGAGACGGGGTGGCATCCTACGAAGGCACGCTGCTATCCTTCTCGCAAGCGGGAACAAGCGGCTTCCTCTCTATCACAGGAAAGGTCGGAGAGATCCAGACGGCTTTTTGATCGAAGTTGTTAAACCCTAAAATGAGATCTAATAAAAAAAACTGAACTGGATTTGGATCAAGTTTCAATCCGATCCGAACCAACAGCCCAACAAACCACCACCTTGGTTCGGGATCCGGAGCCACCACCTACACGAAGCACTCCCTCAAACTTCTCCACCAAATATCTTACAAGCATTGTGTTCTTCCCTGCCATAACTTCCCTCAGCACCTCTAAGCGACCTGATTAATTCACGAATCAGATATGGAAGCTAGGGAGCGGACCAACGTCATCACCTACCATTGACTCAAACCTAAACCGAAACATCCAATCAGACACCTACGAACTTAACTCTGATACCACTTATAAGGGACCAGTGTACGACACCCACAGGCGCGACTGCAAAGACAAACAATGCAATATATAAAACGTACTCGGTAATACCACTGAGGCACGACCACAACCACAAAGTATATATATCACAAAATAAAAGCAAACAGATACAAAATGGGTGAAGAAAAGACCGTCTGGCAAGCGTGAATGCTCCGGACACGCACAATTCGGGGCGGAATATGAATCTGGACTGCAATCCGCCTGGCAGACGCACAAGGTTCATTGGAACCTTTAACATCGATGTACGACGTTCAACCCGCAGCCACCACCAAAGAGAAGCAACGCCAAGGCCGACTGCACTCACGCACACCTTCGACACGAAGCTCGCGCCGCTACAGAATCATCTCCAACGGCTAAACATGGTCGAGCCCAAGACGGTGGCAACTCCCTCTTCCTCCGACAACACCCCAAATGTCGGATGGCTCTTCCTCGTCCACGGAAGCACCAACGCCGACACCGGCGGGTATGGCCTCCAAGACCGGCGGCGTTCCTTCTCTTCCCGAGATCGAGAGGCACCGGCGGCTTCCCACGCGGATTCACCTTCCGTCGCGAGGAGGGGCGAAGGGGCAGCTGCTCCTCTCACAACCAGCAAGCGGGACATCTTCTTCTCTCAAGACCAGGAGACGGGGTGGCATCCGACGGAGGCACGAGGCAGTCCTTTTCGCACACAAGAACAGGAGGCTTCCTCTCTATCGCAAGAAAGGTCGGAGGGATCCAGGCGGCTTTTTGATCGGGGTTGTTAAACCATAGATCTCAAATGAGATCGAATAAAAAAACTGAACTGGATCCGAATCAGGTTTGGATCCGGATCCGAACCAACAACCCAACAGTCTATGCATGGAATTTTTTTGGGAAGCCTTCTGAGCGCAAATTAGCAAAACAATTCAGTGTAGGTGAACATGTGTGCAAATGATGCAGATTAAAAGAAAAGCATTTGAAGAAAATGTTCGCATCTAAGTTTACTCGAGCTAAAAATGCACACAACGGTGTGTTAGGAGGACTAACACAATATTTCTCTAAAAGGAACAATTCAAAATGCCACCATGAGTTAAGAAGATAGTCGAGCATGAAATGCATACAGTACACCATGATTCAGAGCAACAACATATAGACTACGAATTATATTTTCACATACATGGTTTTAAAAAAATTACCTGGGAAACAAGATTTCGCAGCTGCCGTACACCTTGAGAGCTGTCCATGAAATATAGAGCTCCAGTGAGTCCAACCCGAATATCAACCCTATTAAGCTCGAGTTCAGTCAAATTAAGAATCTGCAGTTGTTGTCAAATAGAGATGAATATGGCATTAAGACAGAGTAATGAGCATGATTATGAATAAATAATTGTAGGATATGATGACCTAAATAGATATGAAGAGATTCGCATTGAAAGGCTTAACACCTGAAAAACATTTTAGGTTTAAGAAAAAAAATCAACCATTTGTGATTTAAATTTCGTGAAAATAAACCATTTGTGCCTTTTTTTATATTGCTTACATTATTCATAAAATATTCTCTATGTAAATCTAAATAGTAAACCATCACCAGAATAGCTAAGGATCTGGTAAGTCCAGCATTGATTCCTTCGAGCATGTCAATTGGGCAAATGTCCACAGTGATCCAAGTGGATATCTCGTATCCAAAAATTAGAAATTCACCCTACCAATCATTCATGACCCAAATAACGGCCTTTTCTTCCCTAAACAATTCAAGTCAATGGACTAGTTAGATCCAAAATGTAAGTTAAAAGCTCCGTTTGGCGTGCGCCACCGTCATAGAATATATGTTTGATATGATAACGGTTACGACCACGACCAAGAAAATAATACTAGGTTTTGAACATAAAAGTGGATGAAGTTCCATAGGTGAGGTCGGGCATTCATGAATGACCAATTCATAGCCACCGCATTCACGACCGCCGCGCCGTGCAAAACGGAGCCAAAGTGTGTATGACAAAAAAAGAATCATATGTAGTTGATATCAAGTGATGCTTGATTACTCCACAATAGCCCATTTGATCAGATTTTCTAAACAAACAATAACCATACAAATTGATCAGGAAATAGATTTGCTACATAATTTATTGATCTTAAGAAACATATGATCGAATAGTGTTAAAAATGAAAGATATATGCCAAAAGTATGTTTAAGTTTTTAAAATGTGTATAATGGAGCATTTAGTAGTATTTGAAGTTTTGGAGTCATGAAAAAGTTTCAAGTTACATGAAGTATCAAGGAGCAGCATTGTATCAAAAATTGTATTATAGTGGTCATGGAGATCACTTACAAAGAATATTCAAAGTGAGGTATGATTAAGTTTTTAAAATGTGTATGATGAAGGGTTGACTAGTATTTGAAGAAATTTTTTAGTGATGAAAAAGTTTCTAGCTACATAAAGTGTCAAGGGGAGCACCGAATCAATTATATTATAGTGGATTACTTACAAAGAATATTCAAAGTGAGGTGTGTGAATGCTTTTGGTAGAAGACAACTTCAATTCATGAGGCATATACTAAAATAGGTGAAATTTAGAGCTATACATAAAATATTTAGAATATGAAAAAGGATTGGAACAGAGGTTGAGTAATATGATATATACGCAAGGTCGAAATGTAATTTTATTGTGATATTGAAAACGTATCAATCCAACATATGTTGCTACAAAATCATTCATATGATATAATTATTCATAAACTATTCTTCTAGCTTTCTATTGAAGAAAAAATGTACTTGAAATTAGATTTAACTGGCAAGAGCATATAAAATGAAGAGAAGAAAATGCAACAATCAGTCATTAAAGAAAGTGCAAAAAGATAACAAATGTAAAAGGCAAATCAAGTATAGCATGGACAAAGTTGTTAAAGAAGAGGTATAACACCTTACGTAGAAACAATTGAAAAATGAGAATTCACAAGTCAACCCCAAATAGTTGGGATAAGACTAACGATGATGAACTCCCCAAGTCTTCGGCTTAAGCTCCCACTTTCCTACTCTCACATCCCTATCTAGCATTCAACTCGCTTAAGCCATGCCTACATCAAATGAATACACACTCCCACCATAAACTCGTTTTCACATGATATTGACTACTTATAATGAAGATGGCAATGAAATAAATAACCACAATGTCATTGTCCACATCCAAATATGAAGATCAAGTGGTGTAACTAGCTGGATCAAGCTTGAGCTACGTCTTTCTTGAGTATGACATGGATTAAAAATGACATGAGCTTGAACTCGAGCTTAATTAAATGAGTTTTTGTTGGCTAACAGGCGAGCTCATCTTCCTATAAAAGAGGATAAATAATGTGAATATGAGAAGTTGAAACAAAGAAACCGTGAACATAATAAGAACTTGGAAGCGAATGAATGATAATTAGGAGAGAGAAAGATGATAACTAGATATTTTAAAAAAACTTTCGGATAAATTCTCTATTTTTAATATCTACAAGAAAAATCTATGTGAACGTCTACTAAGTAGCAAATTTACTTGCGACTACTTGGGATTTGATCATACATGGCTACTGGCTAGCAAGCTCATTAAACTATGCTCATAAGCCATTTACTAAGCTTAGGTTGATCTTATTTACCAGCCATCTTGGTTCATGATACACTAATGATTGGAAGGACCTTTGGATAACTAGCATGTTCAATGAGTTTCCCTCCCTCTTGTACTAAAACTATTAAAATCAGCATTGCTATGGAATTAATTTTGCAGATTTGAGCTAAACTAACTTTAAAATTGACTTCTCCTTACACAAATCTCGAGAAATAATTATCATAAAGACTATCTCCTCTCTCTCTCTCATACATCCATGATGTAGGGTAGGCTCTGTGAGGTGGTTGTGTGGACGCTAATGCACGCCTATGTGAGGGGAGCGGGACGGACTTGAATAAACCGAATTACATGATGCATGCATGTTTCGTCTCAATCCGGAATTAGATATTGGCGAATAAAATTTTATAGGCACAACAAATCAACACAATGTTCACAATAATTTTCACGCACGTAAAAAAATAATTATGCTCTTTTCGCACATAGGATTTAAGCCACACTTGCACAAAATGGAATTTTTATAGAAAAAATAAGAAAATGAAACAATTTTGCAAACAAGACAATAATCTCATACGGTTATATGATAAACAAAGGCTTAATAAGGAGAAATAAACACAATACAATAATACTCACAAACATGAAGATCCGACAAAGGTTGTGGGAGGCGTTCCCTGACTGGGACAAAACTGGATGAAGCTTCCCTGGTTGGGACATGGCCGGAGGACTTCCTTGACTGGGATGGGATCAAAAGATTTGCGGATGGGAGGTGGATGAACAGACGAGCGGGCGGGGGAAGAATTAGTGTTGGTGGTTGAGGGTTGCTTCAGACTGACAGTGTGTGTGGGGGGGGGGGGGATTGGGTTGTGATGGAATTACAGGGGAGTTGTGTTAGAGTTATGATGCTAGAGCAAGTAGTGGCAGTCGAGCTAGTTCGTCGAGCTGAGAAATCGTCTTCGTCGAGTTGAGCTCAGAGAAAGTTGATCTGGAAAATAGTCTGTCAAGGTTGAGCTCCAAGTTCTCTGGTCGATGAAATTCTATCGCAGGTTGACGAACTTGGAGCTCAGCCTTGACAGACTATTTTCCAGATCAACTTTCTCTGAGTTCGGCTCGACGAAGACGATTTCTCAGGTCGGCAAGGAAGATTAGCGATCAAATAGTTGCAATTTTCTGTAAGTAGGAGGAGATGGGTGTGCGGCTGAATGAAAACAAACAAGGATGGATGTGTGGCTCACGGTTTTTTGCAGGTAGGAAGAATGAGTTGTGCGGTTACAGATGCTGGGAGGAGACAAATAGTGGAAATGACAACGGTTAGCAGTGGTTACACGACAAAGTCGAATAGGGAGCGGTATTGAAGGAGTAATCGTGGGAGAGGGTAGTGGGACTGTAAATGAGAAAATAAGGGTAAATAACTGAAATTAACCAAGACGCCACACCGCGAATGATTGTCGATTTTGGAATCACTCAAAAAATAAACAATGACTAAAGCTGAAAGTCTCCTCCTCTATTTATAACGTGAGGAAAGGTTGGACATCCAACGTGAACGGCTATGATTGGACGTTACGCTCAGTATCCTAAAACATTAAATACAAGTCCAAAAATAAGATACATAGAAATAGTAATATGACGCTTCAGGTGTGCTCGTGGCCTCAAATCGTCGATCCGATCAATGCCTCCTGCGCGAGTACATAAATGCGGGCCCCGTCCAATAATGCTTCGTAGTCCAACATCGATCCCCATCAATTTCCCCGACTGAAAAGCATTGATTTCCGATGAATGGAGATGATCGAGCTGACGTCGAAGATCAGGGGCAAGTATGTCAAGCTCCATCGTCGATAACCAAGTGTCCTCAAAGGTGGGGCGTCCACTCCAGTGCACTAAGTAACAGCAAGAAGGGTCGTGTGGGATGGTTGTGAACTAAGTAATGGCAAGAACGACGTCTGAGATGGTTGTGCACTCGTGCGCCATAATATTAATATCGACAATGCTCTCAGTCCTCAACTCTCGTGCTGGTGGATCCAAAAGAACCAATAGAATCATTGGGGGGGGCAAGCCCTTGGATGCACGTCCAAGGTGGTCGGAGGAAGGGTTAAGTTATAATGGGGAGGGTGTTGGAAGTGGCACAAGGTAGGGATTCCTATATTTAAGAGGATCAAAGTAATGTGTCAAATCTTTCGTATTAAATATAGGATGAATGCCCATATCCGCGGAGAGATTGATCTCGTGAGCATTTATCCCAATTTTCTTTATAATCTTATAAGGATCCATTTTCTTAAGTTGTAGCTTCTTAGCGGCTGCTTTTTGGGAGCCTCCTCATGAGAATTTGGATCATGACCTGCTCTCCCACTTGAAAATATTGCTCACGTCTGTGTTCATCTGCTTGTACCTTATATAATTCATTATTGCTAATAACCTTCGGATTAATTTATGCATTTTAAGCAAATGATGCAAAGTACATATTAGACGTGAACCATACAACACAGATAAGTCATGAACTAAATGATCATCCAATAAATGTAAAAGATGAACTAACATGCCCAACTCCTTACACCTAGGTTTTTTGGTTCTATAGGATACTCCTAAGATGGGTTCATAGTCATGAGGATCGTAAGGTGGGGTATAAAAAAATTCATCACGGGTGTGATGAACACTAAAATGAACACAAGAGATATCAATAATAAGACATGTCCATATAGGATGTTGAATGTCTCCAAAGGTGTGGGTAGTGATGCATAAAGTAAACGAGTCATCGAGTGCACCGTCAAACTTGATTTCCCTACTAATAATAGATACATCCCCCATGAGTGATGACTCAACAACTGGCTCAACAGGGGAGTCACCAGGAGGGGCATAAAGAGTTTCATTGTGCATGAAGCAAGTACCAATATAGGTTTCGAAAATATCCGGGGTGATCTCAGGTGTATGATGGGATATAAAAAAAATTCATCAAGGGTTTGATGAACACAGATATCAGTAATAAAACAAGTCCATATAGGATGTTGAATGTCTCCAAAGGTGTGGCTAGTTATGCATAAAGTAAATGAGTCATCGAGTGCACCGTCAAACTTGATTGCCCTACTAATAATCGATACATCCCCCATGAGCGATGAATCAACAGGTGGCTCAACAGGGGAGTCACCAGGAGGGGCATAAAGAGTTTCATTGCACATGTAGCGAGTACAAATATAGGTTCCGGAAATATCAGGGGTGATCTCAGGTGTAAAAGGGGCCGACTCTAAACACATGACGCTAGGTTCGAGAATATATGTAGGGCCATCAATAGACACAGTGGCGGCCTCTACGTCAAGTATATCAGTGTCAATGCTCTCACTCATACGCTCATTGTGACGCAGCATGTGCAACGGCCTGGATGAACTCGTTTCAGGGGAGGGTGTAGCCTTCCCCTTGGATTTCTCTTTGGGTCGGGTTGGTGTCAATGTAATCTTACAACCCTTGTCTTATAATACATAAGAGTTTGAGCGGTCATAGTATATGACATCACGGTCGAAGAGTCAAGGCCTGCCTAATAAAATGTGAGTGATATCCATCGGGATGACATTGCACCAGTCACGGTCCTCGAATGAGGCGAGAGATATCGGAATCTGTCACCTCTGAGTAACATGTATAGTCGTCTTATCGACCCATATCACTTGATACAGATGGGGATCAAGCTCAGAAATCACATGCATCCGCTCAAAGGCTTTTTATGCCACAATATTCACACAACTCCTGCTATCAATAACAAGTTTGCAGAGACCGCCCATGCCGAAAAAGTAAGAATAGAAGATCATCGTGTGAAGCAGATCCTCATCAGTATGTGGGGTGCAAAGGAGGCGTGCAACACCTAACTATAAGGAGCTCTCAACATCGTTCTTCCAACCGTCTTTGACGGTGACAACAATCTCCTCAATAGCGGCTGCCTCAGCATCAGTACTGGACTCTCCATCCTCAGCTAACAGATTCATGGTGGGACACTGGGCTGTCATATGTTATATGCCAAAACAACGATAACACTGAACGTTCCCTAACTGAGTGGCCGCAGGAGGTCCATGGCAACAACCTTGCCCTTCACGTCCATGGGAGCACGAGAGGGTCTTGCAATAGTGGTAGTGTCCAGTGGTGGTCTCCTAAATATGGGCCCGTCTGATCTAGAAGGAGCCTGACGGTCACCAGCAAGTCACAGATACTGCTTATACTTGAGGGTCATATGATAAACTTGTTATACCGTCTCCATCCGATGGGTAATAAGCTCCCTACGTAACTTAGTTCTCAATCTTGAACGAAATCGGGAAGCGGTGGTACTAGTCTCATCTCGTAAATCGCTCCCCAAGGATAACTCATCAAATCGTGACATGTACTCCGCTACAGATAGCGTGCCCTGGCGCAACACATAAAGTTGATCTAGCAACTGGTCCCAATAGGAGGCGGGAAGATATTTATCCTTCAATCATCGCTTCATGTCCTCCCAAAAAATAATAAGGAGACATCCATCTCGATGAAGTGACCTCCCTAGACTGGTCCAAAAAATCTTGGTTGGGCCAATCAGCTTCATCCTCGCAAATCTAATATTGTGTTTGTCGGTCATATCATATCACTCGAAGTAATGGTCCATCTACTGAAGCCAATCACTAAAGGCCTTTAGGTCAAGGTGACTGTTGAAGGTGGGAGCGTCAATGCGTATACAGCGAGTAATGTCATCCTCCGCGTGTGGTGCTCTACAAGGCTTAGGGTAGCTATCAAAGTAGTCGTCTCGCTAATAATCAAAGCGTCCTGGGACTCGATCATAAGGAGCTGGGTGTCGCGGTTGAAAGTCCAGACGTCCCCTTGATCACACTCGTGATCATCGCCTTGGACCCTCCCATGACAGGCCATTCGTTCTCAAAAGGACTATCAACCGCGGGGGTTGATCCATAACACGTCAACCTTGAGGTGGGAGAGGGTCTCCCTCGTCCTCAAAGAGATCAACCAATGGGTTGGTTGCATCTCCTTTCCTCTGAGGAGTATAATCCCCCTGATCCTTGAGGGTATCCATACGAGAGCGTAGGCCTTCAATTTGAACACTCACTTGATCGGAACAGTCTATCATCAATCGTTGGAAATTTGTATATGTCATTTCGGAGTTGGAATTGGTGGTTCTCTCGTCGGTTAGGTTTGGATCGGACATGGATGGACGATAAGGCTTACCACTATGTAACATGCAAGTGATCCTAACCTCCCTCTGATACTAATTTGGCGCAAGGCAGGCTCTATGAGGTGGTTGTATGGACGATAATGCACGCATATGTGAGTGGAGCGGGATGGACTCGAATACAACTTAAATTATAAGATGCATGTATGTTTTGAATAAATCCAGAATTAGATATTAGCAAATAAAATTTTATAGACGTAGCAAATCAACATAGTATTCACAATAATTTTCATACACGTAAGCAAATAATCAAGTTCTTTTTGCACGTAAGATTTAAGCCGCACTTGCACAAAATGAAATTTTCATAGCAAAATAAGAAAATAAATGGTTTTGCAAACAAGTCAATAATACCAAATTGTTATATGATAAACATCCAATGCTTAATAAAGAGAAATAAACACATTGCAATGATACTCACAATCACAAAGATCCGGCAACGGCAGTCGGAGGGGATCCACGAGAAATTTGTGACTAGAACAGAGGAGGCGTTCCCTGAGTGGGACGAAACTGGAGGAAGCTTCCCTGGTTGGGACGGGATCAAAAGAGGATGTTACGGGCCGGGCCTGGCAGGCTGGGGCTCGATACCCAGTCCTCTAGGGCCGGGCGGCAGGGCCGGGCCCCGCTCCCGAACGGGCCTTTTTATCCCCCCCTCATGTAACAGGGTCGCGGCCCATACACCCCAACCCCTCTCGGCAACCAGTATAATTGTCGCGGGTTGTTGAGGCTGGGGCTCGATACCCAGACCTCCTTGATAAGAAGATTTAAACACATCCCTCATCACCAACTGAGCCGCGTCCGTAGAGAGAAAAGCAAGGTGCTCCTTTCCAACCGGACAGAAAAGCGTTCATGGCTCCGAAGAAAACTACAAGGATAATGATCTTCCTTTTTGGACAAGTGAAGTCCTCCTTTTGCATATGCATGGAATCCCCCCACCAAAAGGTAGAGAATCGAGGAGAATCTGATGGGTCGATACGTAGTATCCTCGGGTTTGGTTTTGCATATAGATCCGGAAATCGCAGTACGGAATAGACATGTTGTGTGAAGCCCATCAGGAAAGGTTGGTCTGCATTGGTGATGTTTTCTTTTGCGTGCCGAATAAGACTCCGAGTATAAACGAGTAGTTTACGGGGTCGGTGGGTTGTACCTGTGAAATGAGAGTAGCAGGAGGTACTGGGGGTGAGCTCCCGAAAAATACCCAGAAATACCACAGTTTGCATAACTGTTGGATATCGCCGGGCGACGGCGAGTATCGCTGGAGATAGCTCTTGGTGAGTTGTGATTGCTGTGAAAGACCAGTTTTCTGGCACTGCAGGATGCTGCAGGGTGTTGGCTGGACGGATGTTCCAGTTGTGGCTGAGTCTGGAGACAGATAAGAGTTCTGTCGCTAACGTCAAGCGATATTGGCTATCGCTGGCGATAGCTTCCAGATAGCTTTGGACTTGCAGGGCCTGTCTCGCGGAGACTGAAGGGCTGACATGTGAGCTGTGAGCCTGGGTGCCCAGCTATGGCCGTGAGTGCCATTGTGTGTCGATTGCAGGCTCTGGTCCTGGGGACCTGGTGGGCGGCAGTCGAGGAAAGGCCAGAGAGCCGAACGGGAAAGGGGAGGCTGATCCGCGTCATGTCGTTCGCCATGATGGCTGAGACCATCGGCGTTGACCTGACAATTTGAGCAACGGGAAAGAGTTGAACTGTACCCGTGTTATGTCATTCGGGCTGGATTGCCTCAAGTAATTGACTTGCGTCGTTGGCATAATAAGTCTTAGGCCCCATACCGGAAAGACTAGAATGCTCAAGTATACCATCAAGTCCGGGACTGTGGATGGTGGTGGGACCCGGAGAAGTCCGGTACACCGAGAATATGTCATGAGTATACGGAACATTTGGTCGTTGAGGCATTCATTTGTGATATATAGATTGGTTCTTAAGTGCACCTCCTTGTGATATATCTGTTGTATTAATGTTATGCATGTAGGGAAAGAATACCGCTGCCCCGGGTATGGGGTAGGGTCGTTATAAATTGGTCGGCTGAAAGCTGACCGTTGCCTTGTTTGCCACCCTTGTGCTGGATTGTCCTTGTGCAGATGCTGGAGAGACGAGCGGGAAATAGCGGGTTGCTGCCCTTGTTGCTATGCCGGCCCTCGAAAGCCAAGCGAAGTTTTATTGCTTTCATGTGCTGCCGGTCTGCGTGCCGATGTCTGTAATCCACACCTATAAAGAATAAAAGTAAGGTCTTAAGGCCAGAACAGTTTTAAAGTACTGTTAACTGTCGCCGGACAACAGTGACTATCGTCGGCGATAGTGACTTTTGTGTATTATGTTGTAACATTCCTGAGTTTTTATAAGTGGACACTTCTGTGATACTTGAGTTCAAAATGTTAATCCCTGAAGCTTCCGCTATAATGCTCTGAGTTAGGGTGCGTTTAGTAGTTATGATATTAACATGTAACTCCGCCGACTGTCTGTGAAATATGGCGTGGGGCCACAGTCGGACCCTCTGTTATATTTCATGTGACGGATTAGTTGGTGATGAGGGATGTGATTAAATCTTCTTATCAAGGAGGTCTGGGTATCGAGCCCCAGCCTCAACAACCCGCGTCAATTATACTGGTTGCCGAGAGGGGTTGGGGTGTATGAGCCGCGACCCTGTTACGGGAGGGGGGGGGGGGGTAAAGAGGCCTGTTCGGGAGCGGGCAACGACCCTGCCGCCCGGCCCTGGAGGACTGGGTATCGAGCCCCAGCCTGTCAGGCCCGGCCCGTAACAGAGGACTTCCCTGACTAGGACGGGATCGAAAGATTTGCGGATGGGAGGAGGATGAACAAGAGAGCAGGAAGGGGAAGAATTAGGCTGGGTTGCAATGGAATTGCATGGGAGTTGGGTTGTAGTTATGATGTTAGGGAAAGCGGTGGCAGTTGTACAGGAGGATCAGCAAGAGGGAAGATTAGTGATCAAATAGTTGCGATTTTCTGTAAGTGTGAGGAGATGGATGTGCGGCTCGCAGTTTTATGCAAGTCGGAGGAACGAGCTATGCAGTTACAAATGTTGAGAGGAGATGAATAGTGAAAATGATGAATGATTAGTGATGGTGACATGACAGGGTCGAACAGGGAGCGGTAATGAAGGAGTAATCATGTGGGAGAGGATAGTGGGAGGCTGGAAATGGGAAAATAACTGAAATTAACTAGGACGGCGCACCTCGGGTTCTCGCGGCGTCGCACAACGAATGATTGTCGATTCTGGAATCACTCACAAAATAAACAATGACTGAAACTGAAATTATGCGCGCATATCTATAATGAGAGGGGCAGTTGGGCATCTGGCGTGAATGACTATGATTGGTCATTACATTTAGTGTCCTAAAACACTAAATACAAGTACAAAATTAAAAAAATAAGAAACATAGAAATAGTAAAACGGCCCTCCAGACTCACTCATGGTCTCGGATCGTCGATCCAATCAATGCCTCCTGAGTGTGTACATAACTGCAGGCCCCTTCAAATAGTGGCACGTAGTCCAATATCGATCCCCATTAATCCATGTTGGCAAATTTTGGAGTATGGGTGGTTAAATAAGTGTGTAGGATCATCAAGATTAAAATTGTATTGTCAGATAAATTTGACCCAAATCAACCCACCCACTCATTTTATCACCACAACTCGAGGTAACATTTTCAAGCATCGCTATACAATAGATGTTATATTGTATGCAGCTTTATTAATTACATCCGGTACTCGTACCCGTACTGGTGCTTCATAGACCATATTTCTAGGCAAGCAATACAAGATGCAATAGAGGTACAATGTTGAATTCAATGATATAATGATAAAAAAGGCCACCTAGCCAATCCCATACAAATTGAGAATGCTTCACTCTCATTAGAAGTTTAAATACCATGATTTTGAAACTTCAAAGAACAATAGTTATAGTCACAAATGCTGTACTTTCGCCTAACCACTGGGGCTAGATGAAAACCTCATAGCTAAAAAAACATTTCATCCAGTTTATTATCATCAAATATAATCTTAAAAGTTAAAACCAAAATTGTGTGACATAGCCAATTCTGTTAGTGCAAAACTACTTAACATTTTGTTTAGAAAAAATTTCTGTTTGATGAAAGGTAGAAAAGGAATGACAGCGCAAATGAAGTTACATTACATGATAGACAAACTCTATCTGAAACTTCCATAACCCTAGCAATGATGCTAATAAACTAAATAATGAAGACATTAAACAAAATATACCATGCAGAAATCATTAAATTTTTATCATTGGAAATAATATTTTGGTAAAAATTTCAATAATTTGAGGGAGATGATACCTTTAGATGCAATGTAATTCTGCCATCAACTGAGTCTGCTAAATGATATGCTTCTACATAGCAAGGATCACTGCTGCCAGTTAGTGTATGCGCCTTTGGAGGAACTTTGAGGTAAGTAGATTCAATGCCCTTAGTCAGTAAAAGGCTTAATTCACTTGGTTCTGGTCTCCACAGCTCTTGAATAGCTTTGTGCACCAATCCCTCCAACTTTCGGTCTTGTGCTGCAGATGCCTCATGAAACTGAACTGTGAGTTTATGGTGACTAAAAGGGTAATCTCCACTAGTTTCACCGACACCTGGCCATCTGAAAATGTTTTGAATAGTTAATGCCGAAGTAGAAAGTATACTGCGCAAATAAACCATAGAACAACGTTTACTATTTTATTTAAAAAAGGTATAGAAGTAGAACCATAACTCTGCGATTAAATACTTCTGAAAAGTAAAAGTATTTTAAGATACAAAAGAAGATGGTATTCTAGATGATCACGTGACTTCCATTTCTAACTTGGAAAATAGAGGTAAGAAATATTGTGTAATTATCTAATGACTGAATTTTCAATCCGCACAGCAGATTACAATGATTTAACAACAAATATGGCCAAAAGATAGAACCAATATGCTTGAACTTACTGGTGTAAATGGCGGGATGAGGTTTGTATTAAGAGACATGCCCTTCTAAATCGCCAAAGACGAAATTCTAGAATCAGAATAATGAAATAAAGATACATCAAGAACTATTTATAGTCTCCCCAGCAAACCCTTTGCAGGTATTAAAAAAATAAACCAAAGTCTTGAACAAACTAAAAAGTAGGAAAAGATGAGGAGTCACAGAATGTACGATGAGGTTATGGAGATGATGATCTAATGGTCGAGTCGGCCCGCGAGGAAGAAGAAGAAGGTTGTGTAAGAAGAAGGATTGGTCCTGATAACCTCGATGATAGTGCGGAGGTGTGGGTCCATCCTCAACCTCTCGCTAGATGGAGTTGATATCTTCCTATAAGGGACAAAATATGGAAATGAGCGTGGGCGGCCCCTGGACTTCGACTACAGTATAATCGTCTTCATTCATCAGAGATGACTTTTCAATAGGGGGGAGTTGATGGGGATCACCCACCGAAGATGGCATGCCGCAAGGAAGAACTTGCGTTAGTGTAGTGCAGGAGGACTTGACCGGATCAGCGAACTGACTCCACGGATGCATCCGGATTTTCATTTACCTACATTTTCATATATTATGTTATTACGTTTGGTCTTTATTTCATGTAATCGGGCCCGCTACATCAACGACCAATCATAGTTGTTGATGAGGTGGCGCCTTAGTGTAGTTTTATTATAAATATGTACACGGGGGATGTCAGTTTTCTCCTTACTGAATTTCAGAGAGTTCCTCTTCCTAGATTCCGGAGATCCACTCACGGTGACGACTCCATGAGGCCCTAGCCCCTAGGTGACGACTCATAAATAATCTCATGTATCCCCCCTTCATATTTCCTCATAATCTCAGTCCACACCCTTTTCCAAATCTCCCATCGTAATCCCCGCGTCTACAACTGACATCCTCGCGAAAATCCCTCCCGTAGGCTGCAGATCTTCTGGTTCCTGTTCCACTGTAAGCCTCCCAAAACCTTCCAGTAACCCACGATCACAACCTTCCTGATCCCTCAATCCCGTCCCAGGGAGCCATCGCCCCAACCTATTCCAACAAAACCCCAACATCTCCCCCTCTGGTTCACATCCTGACACAGTGCATACCGCTAGATCCACCTCTCCCTCCTAACCACCACCCCCCCCCACCACCACCACCACCAAACTAACTCAGCATTCTGCCATCTTCACCGCCTCCAGGCAGGCACCAAATCACTGTGAATCCTCGGATCTTCACCCTACGGCAGACCCCTTAGTGAGTATTGTTTGTTGAATGGATCTTGATTCTCTACATTTATATATGGTGTTGTGGACTTTTGACCTTATGGATCGCTTGCATTTGTGAAATTTTGTTCTAGATTAATCTGTGATTTGCATGAACCATTCGCCACGCGCTCTCGCTTTGGCCCTCCACGCGGAGGAAATTCAAAGCTTGCTTGCTCAAAAAGAAATTATTTTTCCTTGTTTAAAAATACTTGTGTGTGATTTATTACTTTCTTAATCTGCTATGAAATCGTCATGGTTCATTATATGTGTGTCGCATGTAGCATTAAGAAAAATAAGTTGTCTCCCCGCACTTCACATTAGGATTGCATTATAATCGTGAACCCACATAAACTACCCTACATCAATATATACTTGAAACATTTAGTAAATGTCACAAGCCACTTTCCAATAACCCCTCCGATTTCATTCTAATATTAGGAAGAGAATTTCTAGTAGCTTACAAACTTAAACTCTACTGCAAAGTGCTGAAGTGTGTTAAATAGACACAATACAGTTAACTTGAAATTGGATCCCATTTCACAAATGAGATCCAGGACACCTTTTTCAGGTCTGATTACAAGGATAGAAAACACCAGCCTCCCACAAACGGGGGGGGGGGGGGGGGGGGAGCAAAATTGACCCGTGAGAAAAATATTGAAAGGCTTTCATATGCACATAGGAAATATGCACATGAGTGTATGCATACTTCAAAAAGAAAACCAAGAAATTCAGTTCAACACAAGTGCAGCAGGAAGGTAGTCAGAGAATCAGTAATACATAAAGGCTGAAGCATGTAATGCAAACCTTCTCTCTGGGTGAGCTGTGACATATTTGATAATCTGTAAAATATAGCGGCACTGATGCTTGTTGACAGAATCTGCTAATGCATTATTCCTAAAATCTTCTAGTTCTTTACTAAGAAGTTGGCCAGTTCTTGCGTTCCTCGATCCCAAACGCTGGGCGCACAGTAGGACGGCTTGGACATCTTGAAGCCTATTAGACGTGATTGCAGATGCATCGCTATTGAATAATACCTTTTGCATGTTCACAATAAGGATGTTTAAAGGATCCTCAGGATCATCGGCTAAAAGTGGATCCAGACCTTCAAGATCAAAATGTTCTGCAATAGACCAAATCAAGCGTGCACAGATCCTCGGTGTATGAACCTGAAGAGAGAAACATTTATTCAGGTTAGCAATCATAACAAAGCGCAGGCATCACAATCAAGTAGACTTTATGAAATCTCCAATCTCGTTTTTTTTTTCCATTTGTTCACATAGTCTGCTACCTGAGGTGTTACATATATTTGCTACAGATCGTCTTAAAATTCTTCCATCTATATTTACCATAGGCATATCCATTTCATTCATAATCACCCATCTATTCAATGCATTTTCTATATTTTTTTTACATGTCCAGATCAACCGTCTATTTTCAACTATCTTATTTTTAAAATAGGTGACATTTGTCTCTTTGATATAATTATTCCTTAAATTTTTACACTTTGTCGTTCTACCGCACATCCATCTTAATATTCTATTTCCCATGCTCAACTTAGTTCAACGATTATTTATATCCCAACACTCAAACTTTTATAAGATGCTTCTTAATTATAGATTGTTGAAAGAAATGATAGAAGGGAAATAAAACTGATGCATATTATTCATCCCCATAGGGGGTATAAAGCATTACAAGGAGGCACATAACACCGATAACCAGTGTGGCACTAAACGCTGGATCTAATACATAAATACAAATAAACCGACATAAATAAGATGAAAAATGGAAATGTGGTTGGGTCAGACGATATACCCATCGAAATATGAAAATGTCTAGGAAATGAAGAAATTTTGTGGTCTACATGTTTATTCAATAAAATACAGAAGTCAAAGAGAATGTCAGACCAATGGAGAGAAAGTATATTGGTACCTTTGTATAAGAATAAAGGAGATATACAAAATTATGTTAATTACAAAGAAATTAAAATGATTAGTCATACCATGAAGCTATGGGAACGAGTAATAGAAAGAAGAGTAAGACGGGAGACTAATATCTCGGAGAATCAATTTGGATTCATGCTAGGGAGGTCAACCAGGGAAGTTATACATCTCTTGAGGAGACTCATTGACAACAATCGAGAAAGAAAACAAGATTTGCATATGTTGTGTAAGTTGAATATACGCATTATTAATTTTTTACGTTTCTTTTTCCGCCATCGCACTTATGTAATCCACGTGATATGTCACGTGTTGTGGACTTATATATATGTATGCTATTGCCCGGTTCTAGGGCATCCCGAATACCTAAAAACATTTCCACTTGGTATCAGAGGCGTAGCCCAATCCCGCTCCGTTGCTTCCGCCTGATCCCGCTCCGTCATGCACACCAGATCTCGCTCTGTCGCTTCCGCCCGATCCCGCTCCGCTCGTGGTCGCTGGCGTCGTAGCACCGTAACCCGATCCCGCTCTGCTCGCTGTCGCTGGCGTCGTAACACCGCAACCCTATCCCGCTTGAGGTCGCTGCTCCGCTTGCTCTCGCTGGATCCGTAACCCGCACCAGCCGCTCCAGCTGCACCAACCGCCACCGCATCCCTCTTCTTCCGACCTTGCATCTCCGGCCGACTATTTTGTCCTCCATGAGGGCTGCCGGAGACACCATGCTCACATCCTTCGATGTTCCTTCCGGCATCGTGATCTAAGGGACACCTGTAGGATGTGCTTTTAGTTGATGTGAGTTTTGCATTCTCTCCGATGGAGGATCAATCTGACATCTCCCCTAGTACTCAAACCGGTACTTTTACCGGTTCCTCTGGTGATCCTACACGGAGTCATGGACACTCAGCTCGTTGAAGATTACTACTGTTGCCTTGGATGGCACAAATTATCTGGAATGGTCCAAGGCGGCCCAACATGCTATTCGCAGTCACCAGCTATATTGACTCATTGATGGTACCACCGTTGAGCCACCTCGTGCCGATCCCTCATGGAGAAAATGGGATTCAGACAATTCGTTGGTCGTCTCGTGGTTACTGCATTTGATGTCCCCTCAGGTGTGCCGCAGCTATATGTTGTTGGACTCTGCTTATGATATTTGGACAAGGACCCGTGATACTTACTCTCAGGCCGGCAGTTTGATGCGAGTGTATGAGCTCACTCGCCCTGTCATGGATCTGAAGCAAGGAAATATGACTGTTGTCGCCTACTATTCTGAGTTTGAGCGCCTCTATCAGGAGCTGGATTTTTTCAACACATTTATTGCGGCTTGTACTGCTGATGCGGTGGCCCTTCATAAGGATAAGGATTGATTCCGGGTCCATGTATTCCTTATGGGGCTCAATATGGAGTTTGATGTTGTCCGCCTGCATGTTCTCCATCGTGAGCCGCTTCCCTCTCTTCGGGAGGCCTTCAACATGCTCCTCAGTGATGAGAATCTTCGTTGTACTCTTGGCCCCCCTACTGATCATTGTACGCTCGCTGGGCTGTCTCACGGACCACCTCATACTTGTAGTCATTGTGGGAAGAAGGGTCATACCAAAGATTCGTGCTTTCGTCTGCACCCTGCCCCTGGTGGCCGGGGCTATGGTTCTCGTGATCGCGGTGGATGCCATGGTGGTGGACGTCACTCTGGTGATCGCTCTCAGTCTTCTGCGCACTCTACTGAGGTTCTGGAGGACGTCTCCCAGAGCCTGTCTGTTGTTGAATTAGAGGCTTTTGGCCGTCTGTTGCACTCTCACACAGATTCTACCCATGCTAGTTCTCATGTTGTTGTTGCTACTTCAGGTCTGTCTAGTGCTCATGTTGTGTCTCCTTCCCCTTCCGAGTGGATTATCGACTCGGGTGCGACAGACCACATGACTGGCTCTGCCTCAGGTTTTACCTCTTATACTCCTATTTTTGGGCGTGATAAGGTTATTGCTGTAAATGACTCTCTCTCTCAGTCATTGTTGGTAAAGGGACTGTCACTTGTTCTCCCGACCTATCACTATCCTCTGTTTTGCACGTCCCGTCTTTTCCTCGCAATTTGCTTTCCATTAATCACTTGACTACCTCCTTAAACTGATTTCTAACTTTTTACCCTGATGTTTGTGTGTTTCAGGATCTGGATACGAGGCGGACGCTTGGCGGTAGTAGGAACATTGGCGGACTGTACTTGCTGCACCAGACCTCTCTCTACCAGTGCTCTTTCATCCACCAGATCTCCGACTCTTCATGACATCCGGCGTTGGCACCAGCGCCTTGGCCACCCTTCTTTTTATATCTTACTAAGTTGTTTCCTGTTTTTCATCATTTAATTCAGTCGTTTTCCTGTGATACATGTGAAAAATCTAAGCATGTTCGTCAAAATATTAGTCATTTGTCTGCTCCTAGTTTGTGTCCATTTGACGTTATTCATTCTGATGTTTGGGGTTCATCCCCGGTGTTATCTTTATCTGGGTATAAATGGTTTGTTACGTTTATTGATTGTCATTCCCGCACTACGTGGCTTTATCTGCTTAAAAGGAAAAGTGACGTGCTCTCTTGTTTTCGGTCCTTTCATAAGATGATGGTCCAGCAATTTGGTGGCACAATTCGTGTGTTTCGTAGTGATAATGGTGGAGAATATGATGACCGGGGGGCGTTTGGGGCCTAACTTGTCAATCATGGCATCATTCATCAAACCACGTGTCCACACATCCACTCAGAATGAGGTCGCCGAACGGAAGAATAGGCACTTGTTGGAGGTGGCTCGATGTTTACTTCTTGTTATGCACCTTCCCAAATCCTACTGCGTGATGCAGTTCTCACGGCTGCGCATCTCATCAACCGTCTTCCGTCCCGTTCCATCTCATATGATACGCCCCTCTCTTGTCTCGCCAAAACCACATCGTTCACACCTCTCATATGCTCCTCGTATCTTTGCTTCCGTCTGTTTTGTCCACGTTCATACCCCGCACCGTGATAAACTGGATGCGCATTCCATTCGATGTGTTTTCGTTGGGTACTCTCCTACCACCAAAGGATATCGGTGCTATCACCCTCCGACTCGTCGCTACTATTGCACTGTTGATGTTACATTCCGTGAGAGGGAGTTGTACTTTGGTCCTCGTCAGGGGGAGACAAGTAGTAGCAGTGACGAGAACATCGACTCTCCTCTTCCGCTTGTTATCCCTCCTCATATTTCCCCTTCCAATGGTCCGACTACTGCCCCTGTTTCTTCCCCTTCCGCTCCACCTGTATACACATACTCTCGTCGTCCTAAGGACGTTGAGAAAGTGCAGACTGTTGATGTTTCGCCAGTGCCGGTGACGGTTCCCACTCCAGATTCTGATGATGACCTTCATGTTCCTCTTGCTCATCTTATAGGTAAAAGGGGTGGCACCAAACACCCCATTGCCATTTGCTATACTCACCTTTCTCAGGCCCATAAAGCCTTAATCTCATCTCTTTCATCTATTATGATTCCTAAGACTTGGCAGGAGACTGTTCAGATACCTGAGTGAAAACAGGCAATGGAAGAGGAAC
Source organism: Platanthera guangdongensis (assembly GCA_039583875.1). NCBI lineage: Eukaryota > Viridiplantae > Streptophyta > Magnoliopsida > Asparagales > Orchidaceae > Platanthera > Platanthera guangdongensis. Next base: position 277,813,725 of record CM077151.1, on the reverse strand, counting down.
TGTGTGTTTGAAATAAAATGAAATATGGCGGCTTACTAGCCTTCCTCCTGGGAAGCGAACGGTCGGGTCCCGATGGGTCTTCACAGTGCAATAGAATCAAGATGGGGTGGTGGAGCGGTACAAAGCTCGCTTGGTGGCACAGGGGTATACCCAGGCTCAAGGCATTGACTACCAAGAGACCTTTGCTCCTGTTACTAAGATGAACTCAATTCGAGTGCTTCTCTCCTGTGCTGCGAGTTGTGGATGGGAGCTACAGCAACTCGATGTCAAGAATGTGTTCTTGCATGGTGATCTGGAAGTGGAGGTCTACATGAATATTCCCCCGGGTTTTGTTACTGAAGAATCCAATGGGAAGGTCCGCCGTCTGCAGAAATCTCTGTATGGCCTGAAACAGTCTCCAAGAGCATGGTTTGGATGGTTTAACAAGACCATGATTCAGCTAAGATACACCCAAGGTCAAGCCGATCACACTCTCTTCATCAAGAGAAAAGGTGCACAGGTGTATATTCTTATTGTGTACGTGGACAACATCATCATTACCGGAGATGACTTGGAGGGGATTAGTCACCTGAAAAAACAACTGGGCAAGGAGTTTGAAGTCAAAGATCTGGGGAAGCTGAAATACTTCTTGAGAATTGAAGTTGTGAGGTCTCGACGGGGGATCTTCATCTCCCAAAGGAAGTATACACTTGATCTTCTGGAGGAGACTGGGACGCTTGGGTGTGCCCCCATAGACACTCCAATTGAGGCTAATCATAAAATTGATTCGAATACTAGTGGGGAGAAAGTGGATGCATCAAAATACCAACGATTGATTGGGAGGCTCATATATTTGTCTCATACTCGCCCTGATATTACGTACGTTGTGGGTATCCTAAGTAGATTTATGCACTCTCCTTCTATATGCCATCAACAAGCTGTCTTTAGGGTGTTGCGATACCTCAAGAAGACACCAGGGCGTGGGATTCTGTTCAAAGCTAATCAACCTTTGGAGGTTGAAGTGTTTACAGATGCTGATTGGGCTGGTAGTCAAGATGACAGAAATTCTACCACTGGGTATTGTTCATTTGTGGAGGCAACCTTGTATCACGGAAGAGTAAGAAACATAATGTTGTAGCACGCTCGAGCGCTGAAGCAGAATATAGGGATATGGCGCAAGGAGTTTGTGAGAGATTGTGGTTGAAGACTATTCTTCAAGATATGTGTTTTCAGGTGAACAAAACTGTTACTATCTACTGTGACAACAAGACAGCCATCAATATTGCTCACAATCCAGTACAACATGACAGAACCAAACTGGGGGGAGCTCGGCGGCCTGGGGGGAGCTCGGCGGCCTGGGGTGACCTCGGCGGCCTGGGGTGAGCTCGGCGGCCTGGGGTGAGCTTGGAGGCCTGGGGTGAGCTCGGCGGCCTGGGGTGAGCTCGGCAGCCTGGGGGAGACCCCTCAAAGGGGTTGGGGGGGAGACAAATATCTCATTCACCCTACTAGTATATTTCCAAGGCCAAGCCAGAATTGGCCACCAAGAGTGCAAAATCTCTCAAAAGCTTAAAAACATAAAGCTGGTCCTGCGCCTGCCGAGGGGACCCTACTCTGCGAATACGGGGTTGTACACAATCCCCGCTCTTTTCGAGATTGACACAAACTCGAAAAGAAACATCCAACCCAACATATTCGCTGAGTGGACTTTTCTCGCGGTTTGAACGATTACAAGGCCTCTCCGAGGGGTCAACCTGTCATGCCAGATAATGGGAGCCTGGGTGACGAGATAGCCTCGGGGTGAAAATACTTAGCCTCCCGAGGGGTCAACCTGTCATGTCAGCTAATGGGAGCCTGGGTGACGAGACAGCCTCGGGGTGAAAATACTTAGCCTCCCGAGGGGTCAACCTGTCATGCCAGCTAATGGGAGCCTGGGTGACGAGACAGCCTCGGGGTGAAAATACTTAGCCTCCCGAGGGGTCAACCTGTCATGCCAGCTAATGGGAGCCTGGGTGACGAGACAGCCTCAGGGTAAAAATACTTAGCCTCCCGAGCGGTCAACCTGTCATGCCAGCTAATGGGAGCCTGGGTGACGAGACAGCATCGGGGTGAAGGAACATGGGCATCCACGAGAGGTACGTCTGCCCTGTCAGCTAGTGAGAGCCTGACAGCGGGACCGTCATCGGAGCAAAGGTACTTGGGCTTCCACGAGAGGTACGCCTGTCCTGCCAGCTAGTGAGAGCCTGACAGTGGGACCGTCATCGGAGCAAAGGAACATGGGCATCCACGAGAGGTACGCCTGCCCTGCCAGCTAGTGAGAGTCTGGACAGCGGGACCGTCTCAGAGCAAAAAAAGAACTTACTCTCCCCGAGGCACATCCGACCCAACCAGCTAGTGAGAGCCTGGATGAGGAGATCCTCTCGGGGGTGGGGCTTGAACTCCCTCGAGGCACATTCGACCCAACCAGCTAGTGAGAGCCTGAATGAGGAGATCCTCTCGGGGTGGGGCTTGAACTCCCCCGAGGCACATTCGACCCAACCAGCTAGTGAGAGCCTGGATGAGGAGATCCTCTCGGGGGTGGGACTTGCTCTCCCCGAGGCACATTCGACCCAACCAGCTAGTGAGAGCCTGGATGAGGAGATCCTCTCGGGGGTGGGACTTGCTCTCCCCGAGGCACATTCGACCCAACCAGCTAGTGGGAGCCTGGATGAGGAGATCCTCTCGGGGGTGGGACTTGCTCTCCCCGAGGCACATTCGACCCAACCAGCTAGTGGGAGCCTGGATGAGGAGATCCTCTCGGGGGTGGGGCTTGAACTCAACCGAGGCACATTCGACCCAACCAGCTAGTGGGAGCCTGGATGAGGAGATCCTCTCAGGGGTGGGACTTGATCTCCCCGAGGCACATTCGACCCAACCAGCTAGTGGGAGCCTGGATGAGGAGATCCTCTCGGGGGTGGGACTTGCTCTCCCCGAGGCACATTCGACCCAACCAGCTAGTGGGAGCCTGGATGAGGAGATCCTCTCGGGGGTGGGACTTGCTCTCCCCGAGGCACATTCAACCCAACCAGCTAGTGGCTCTCGGGGGTGGGAAACTAGGTGTGTTACTTGAACTCTACCAAATCCAACATCCTCAAACGGGGAAAAATTTGGGTTACATGATCCCCTGACCCAGCCAGTCAGGGGTAAAGCTTGTTATAAGATAAGAAAGAGTGAAAGACTACTCCAGGGCGAGGCTTCTTCAAGGGGTTTGGGCATGATGGTCGTCATCCTTCCCATCGGAGACCACCATCTTGCTCAGGCTCTCCATAATCCTCTCCATCTCCTCTGCCTTGGCCAGCCAAGAGATGGTGTTGACGGCCGTGACATAACATTGCCTTGCCATCCTGGAGTCTCCCTTGACTCTGACCTGGATCCCTCCTGAGCTGAATTTGAGGCACTGGTGGAACGAAGACGGCACACAAGATCCGAACGACGAAGATGGTGTTGTAGCCTGTTCGGAGCGTCAACTATGACGAACCGGCAGTTCCTTGAAGTCCCTCCCAATTTCACTTGGAGTCCTACTCCACCCTCAACTTCCTTCCTCTCTCCTGAAAATCCGAACAGGGGTCCGTCCGAGGCCAACACCCTCCTTGGCTCTACCTTCATCTCGTCAAATGCCTTCTTGAAAACGACGTTGACGGAGCTCCCGTTGTCCACCAAGATCCGGGAGACGGTGAAGCCATCAATGGCTGTCTGGATGACCAGCGCATCGCAAAACGGATCCTCATGATCCGGCATGTCCTTCACCGAGAAGGTGATCTCCTCCTGGAGCGGGGTCTGGGATGTTGAGGCGACGCTCCGTCGGTACATGACATGGAGGCTTGTCTTCCGAGTGGCCTCAATCCCCACTCCACCGTGGATCACTCCTATACCTCCTCGGGTTCCCACGTCGACCCGGTCCTCACACACGTCATCCCCCCTTCTCTGGGTAGAACCTCCTCAACCTGCACTGGCGGCTGCGGCTGGGCAGGGCCTCTCGCCCATCTCACTTCCAAGAACTCGGGGCAGGTACCTGTGGCGTGACCCTCCACCTGGTGGAAGTCACAGTACGATAGCGCTCATCCCCTCCTTCGGCGGGCTGGGCGTTCTCTCCTGTTACCTCTTCCTCCTCCTATCGCCAAGGCTTGCTGCGGCGGGGGTAGGAGCTGTCTTGGGGCTTGCCTCTGGAAGTCAAACCTCCCTTGGCCCCCATGAAAGTTCCCTCCGCCCTGGATGAGAGCTCTTCCTGGACCCTGGGTAGGTCCTCCCTGCTGCCTCCAACCTGGTTCTGGACCCTCCCGAGCTCTCCGCTCCTCTCTCCGTCTTCCCTCTTGATGTCTCGAGCCATCTTGCTCCTTCGACTTCATCTCTGTTAGCTTTGCCAACTTCTTGACAAATGCCGGGTTGGCCGCCTTCATGGCTATCTCCTCGGCCGCCCTTTCCATCAGCTCCTCAAAGGAAAGGGCGGCCTTTCGAGTCAGGCTCATCTTGAAGAACCCCTCGCGCAACCCCACCGTGAACGCCATCTGGAGGGCATACCCCGACATCTCTTGGACCTCCAAGATCTCCTCTTGGAACTTGTCAACGTAACGGACCAGCGACTCCTCGACCCCCTGCCTTATCAGGAAGATGCACTCAGGACTCCTCTTCCTCTTCTTGGAGGTGGAGAAGCGAAGCTGAAAGCTCCGGCTCAAGTCCTCGAACCCATAGATCGACCTCGGAGGGAGTTGATGAAACCAGTCCCTTGCCTTCTCCTTCAACGTGATCGCAAAGAGGCGACACTTGAAGGCATCCGTCATTGGCCTGATGGAGACGACATCCTCGAACCACTGCAGGTGCTGGACGGGGTCATCCTTCCCGGTATAGTAAGCCATGTCAGGCTCTCTGAACCCCTCAGGAACGAGAGCCGAGATGATCAGCTCGCTGAAGGGTGACCCCCTGAGGGGTGCTCTCGCAACCTCCACTCGTGCGACCTGCTCGTCTGGAAGGCCGACACTCGTCGGGCTGGAGAACAATTCCCGACCGGTGAGGTCTCGCTCGACCCCATCTCCCATCCTCTCCTTCCCGAGCCTTCTTCCTGGTGCACTTCCTTCCCCCCCCCCCCTGCTGGGGTCATCTCGCCTAGACCCCTGGGAGTCGACTCGTCGAGAGGGGGGGGGGGGGGGGAGCTAGCTCCTGGGGGGTTGGGGTGGAGCTGCCACCCTGAGGAGCAATACTTCGCAGCATCTCCATGATGCCCTGGATGGAGGCCATGAACACTTGCCTCCCCACAAAGGGTCCTGGGTTGGGGAGCTCGCCGAGATCATCACTACTTCCCTGACCTCCAGTCATGACACTCTCCCGAGATCTTCTGTGATGGACACTCTCCACGCTCACCGCACCAAAATGTTGAAACCAAAAACTTGATCTCTTGTGGAGTTCGGGGTCCCTAGAAAGGGATGACCTCACACCTACTGCACTCTGGGGGATGTCACGGACCAAAGGCTCAGGAAACTAGGAACAGACCCTCGGCTCTAGCGTGAAGGTCTCACCTCACACCCGGAAGACCTTTGAGGTCTCCCCCTCCCTAGCCAATGCTGAGCTAGGGTGCCTTGGAGGATGAAGAGAGAGTGAAGAAGTGATTCTCTCCAAGGCACTCATAAGGGCCTATTTATAGTTTTCTGGGAATGACCTGCAAATAACCAACCTCCACTGCTCTGAAATTACTGAAATGCCCACAAATTGGTCTGCCAACAGCCAAATACCGCTGTTCTAAATAGCTAAATGCAGTCCACCAGGGGAAGCCCCTCGAGCCGGGCGAGCAGACGGCCAGGGTGAGCTCGTCGGCCTGGGGCTGGGTGAGCTCGTCGGCCTGGGGCTGGGTGAGCTCGGCGGCCTGGGGCTGGGTGAGCTCGGCGGCCTGGGGCTGGGTGAGCTCGGCGGCCTGGGGCTGGGTGAGCTCGGCGGCCTGGGGCTGGGTGAGCTCGGCGGCCTGGGGCTGGATGAGCTCGGCGGCCTGGGGCTGGGTGAGCTCGGCGGCCTGGGGCTGGATGAGCTCGGCGGGCTGGGGGGAGCTCGACGACCTGGGGGAGCTCGGCGGCCTGGGGGGAGCTCGGCGGCCTGGGGTGACCTCGGCGGCCTGGGGTGACCTCGGCGGCCTGGGGTGACCTCGGCGGCCTGGGGTGCGCTCGGCGTCCTGGGGTGAGCTCGGCGGCCTGGGGTGAGCTCGGCGGCCTGGGGTGAGCTCGGCGGCCTGGGGTGAGCTCGGCGGCATGGGGTGAGCTCGGCGGCCTGGGGTGAGCTCGGCGGCCTGGGGTGAGCTCGGCGGCCTGGGGGAGACCCCTCAAAGGGGTCGGGGGGAAGACAAATATCTCATTCCCCCTACTAGTATATTTCCAAGGCCAAGCCAGAATTGGCCACCAAAAGTGCAAAATCTCTCAAAAGCTTAAAAACATAAAGCTGGTCCTGCGCCTGCCGAGGGGACCCTACTCTGCGAATACGGGGTTGTACAGCAAACCCTACTGATCCTTCTAACCACCACTCCAGCACCTCCGCCAATTTTGGGACAACTTTGTGCATCTCCGACCACTAGATGTATTTCTCCACACAAACACCCCCTTATTTTGTGAGTTATCTTGTTGTGTGAATTTTTTTCTTCATTATTGTATGAATTTGTTACCTATATGATTTTGAATCTTTGATTTTAGTAGTGCTTGTTTTGCTATACTCATTGTGATTTGTAGGGTGTATTCACTTGCATGCTTTTGCTTCTCCACGCGGAGGAAAGCTAGAATATGCTCGCTTTAAGAATTATTTTGCATTGCCCTGAATTATTTGTCAGGGATTTATTGTTTTAATTGTTGGTTGTGATTCTCTATCGGACCTTGTGTGTGTTGCATGCACATCTTAGATTAGTAGAATTATTTTCTCTGGCACTGCACCTAGGGTTATCTCTTAGGGTTCACACTCATCTAGCCTATCCTACATCAACAAGCATAAGTATACCCCTTATCACAAGAAATGCCATCAAACACAAAAAATACCGCCATTATTCATCTTTGGAATAAATACCCACTTACAACAAATCACCTTCTTCACAAAAGATAACATGGTGAGTTTCCGTATGTCTCTAATGAACAGCTACCCTTACCCCATTTATGGTAAGCATGCCTCTGATAAGGAAAGAAGCATTGATACACCTTCTGAGTATGTGAAGAACCCATAAATATACAACTTAAAGATCATGAATCCAGTCTGGACACACACAGGCAGTATTTCCAACATAACAAACACAGCTAATGATACAAAGAAGAACATTATAAAAGAATTTGTTTGAGAATAAAACAATATAACAAGTCTTCCTTTTAAGAATGGGGAAGGGAAAATGATTGATCAAATTACAAGTAATATGCATAACCTCGGCCAAAAAATATTTAGGCACATTTATGTGTATTGAATAGAATGATAATTACTTAGATTAACACTAGTACCCACTCTTATATATATGAGATGGGTAGAGTACAAGAGAAAAGATAAAATAATGCACCAAACACTAACACTCCTCAAGTTGGGCGTCTACTATTCAACATGCCCAACTTAGCAAAAATCTTTTCAAAGACACTCACATTCAATGTCTTAGTGAGAACATCAGTCAGTTGTCAGTTGGAGGAAACAAACGGCGTACACACAATTTCTCTCTCAATATGCTCTTTGATAAAGTGTATGTCCACGTCCATGTGTTTGGTGTGGTTATATTGGATAGGATTGTGTGCAATGATGACGGTTGTCTTGTTGTCACAATATAGTCTAATGAGCTCTTCTTTAGCAAGGTCAAGATCACTCATCATAGAGCATAGTCATAAACCTTGATAAGTTTTGCGAGTCATGGCTCTGAATTCTACTTCAATACTTGATCGGGCCTCCACATGAGTTTCCACATGAGTTTTTGCTTATGTAGGTGACAAGATACCACTTCATGGAAAATTTCAATTTTTAATTCATCATTCGGTGAGCACAAGATACCACTTCCTGGAAAAGTCTTGAGGTACCTTAGGATTCTATGGGTAGAATCCAAATGGCTAGCCTTTGGTGAGTGCATGTAATGGCTTATACTTCCCACCACATAAGAGATAGACAAGTGTGTATGGAACAGATAGATAAGCTTCTCCACCAATCTCTGAAATTCAGCGATATCCTCGATGACTTCTCCATCACCCCTTCCTAATGTATCTACAGGTTTACACTCACTCATCTCTAATGTCTCAAGCAAAACAAGAATATACTTCCCGTTGAAAATACCATGTCTTGATATGGCAACTTTAATGTCCAAAAAATACTTGAAGTTCCTCATGTATTTCACCTCAAATTCTCTTGCCATCCTTTCCTTTAGGGTTTGAATCTCATTCATATTATCCCTTGCTATAACAATATCATCTGCATAGACAATTAGAGAATCAATTGATCTACTTTGCGCTTAACGAACAAAGTATGATCAACATTACTCTGGTTGTAGCCAACGAATATCATAGCCCCGTGAAATCTATCAAACCGAGCTCTTGGAGACAGTTTAAGGATATATGAAGTTTTCTTAAAACTATAGACATTCCCTTATGGTCCTTCAGATGCAAGCCCATGTGATAGAGACAAATATAACTCCTCTTCTGAGTCCTCATGACTTAGGTTCCATCATTTGCAGGCAGAATGGGATAGCAAGGCCCGTACACAATTCATTTTCGTTGCAAGAGTAAAGATTTTCTGAAAATAAATCTCAGCGGTTTAAGTATACCCCTTAGCAATCAGTCTTGTCCTGTATCTTTCAACAATTTCTTGGAGTTACCAAGTGTTTCATGCTATGATGAAGGGGTAGAAATATAATTCAAGTAGAAAACTATGATTTTATATGAATTAGTTAACAAATCATAAGCTGACCCAACTATGGTGGGATAAAGGCTTGAGTGTTGTTATTGTAGTTAACGGAATATATGACAAAATGAGAGGATGTTGAGTAGAAGCTCGAATACCTTTCCTGAGAGCAATAGATTCTAAATATGGATTTGGTGTCAACTCTGGTATCATAAGATGTGCATGTGTGTGAAACACTTATTTCTCTAAGTGTAAACCTACAAATGTTGTTGAGTAAATTTCTCCGAAAAAAAGATCAGTAGTTGTAAAAGAAATATGAGAGTGATATAGTGAAGTAATATGTCGAGGAATACGTAGTAAACTCACTTTCAGGGTAAGTAAGGACTCTCCTTGATGTGAGATCTCATAGTAGATCTCAGATTCACAAAAAGCGACGTCTATGATTACAAAGGTCTTTTTGTTCACATGGTGAAGGAATTTGCAAACCTTCTGAATGGGAGAATATCCAATGAAGACACATTTTAGGGTCAAAGAGTCAAGTTTGATATTGTGATGCACATGAACAAAAAATGCACACCCAAAGACATGGGGATGAAGATGAGTAAGAATCACCTAAAGGGTACTGAGGGGGTTTTATGCCCAAATACACGGGTAGACATACAATTAATGAGATGAATTACAGCGAGAACTGGTATCCCCCAAGTAATATTTAGGAAGGTGTCTCTTGATCAAGAGACATTAGGTCACTTCAAAAAGATAATGATTCTTGCGATCAGTAACCTCATTCTAAGCAGGGGAGAAGACACGAGAGGTTTAGGGATAATGCATAGGCCGCTGAGATACATCTCTAACTGAGAATCAATGTACTCACCATCATTGTCACTACGTAATATTTTAATATTTATATTAAACTGAGTGGCTGTCATTTTTTGAAATCATTTAAAAAGTGAAAACACCATATTTTTGTTTTTATCCAATAAACTTAGGTGGTACAAGAAAAACAATCTATGAAAATAATAAACCAAGAACATTCAGAGATAGAGGACACGAGACAAAGTCCTCATACATCAGTGTGAATACTATCAAAAAGTGTAGTGCTAGGAAAGGAAACATGATTAAACAAAGTACGGTGATGTTTACTAATTTCACATACATCACAGTTAAATGTTTCAAACAAAAGAGTAGGCATAGTAGGAAATAAATATTCATAGTAAAGATAAAGGGATGTCCTAGGCGACAGTGCTCGGAATTCAAAACAAAGGACTGGTTCGCATGTAAAACTTGTGGAGGTGAAGATAGAGGTCATCGCATAATCTACCAGAGTCAATCATATTTCTCATTTCAGGTCCTTAAATACACATGAAGTAAAAAGTCACAAAACAGTCCATAGAATTGATCAAGTGACTAATGGAGAGAAGATTGGAGTAAAATTAGAAACATGAAGGATAGATGATATATTGAGCGAGGAATATGAAATGGATCTTTTCTTGCAATAAAAAAAATCCATCAGCAATGCTCACCGTCTCTGCCAGCCAAGTTGAAAGGACATAATCATAGGCAGAGTCAATCATGTGAACAATGTCTCCGGAACCAATGATCTAGTGAGTAGAAGAGTGAGTGGATGCAGAACGAGCACTAGTAATCCAGTGTGGGCATAAGAAGAAGACGTGGTAGTCAGCTCAATAGAATGATCATGCATCATGTGTCGGAAATCATGTACCTCTTCTGAAAAAAGGGCATCTGAAAGACCAACAGGATCGTGGCAACAATGTTGGGTATAGTATCCTCAAAGGCATCAAAAAGATGAGCAGGCCGAGACAGAAACAGTCGTCCCTAAAAGCGGTCATATACACAACCACCTTGTGGAACGGATGCCCCTCTCTGAGGCGAAAAGCTATGAATCCTGAAGTGTGTGTTTCGGGTGTGACGAGTCATCCCATAATAATCACAAACCAAGTGACCACTGTCCATAGATTTTTATACGGAATTGCGGGCATGGCAGATTCTAGAACTATACTGAGCAGCAAGGGCAGATACTTTTGAAACAGAGTCAGAAGCCAAGTATTTTATTGTTGCACAAGGCTTTAAATTTCCATAAGAGAAGGTATGGGTGAGCGCTCGAGTATTTGAACCTTGATTTGATCAAAATCATGATGCATTCCATGGAGGAATTCAAAGATTCGATGTTCTTCCCGAGATCTAACCAAAACTTTGTCATCAAGAACATAAGAGTGAGTAAATCAAAGTGATCGTATTCTTTGTACAGCTAAATAAACTTAAGCGGTAAATATAAGGAGGGCGATCACCCTGCCGCAAGAGAAATATCTTTTGTCGTAGCTGGAATATTTTAGCGGAATTTCCATGGCAGGAGCAGATAGCCTTAGCTCACTTCAAGATATTTACAGTCGTATCCAAGAACATATGGTTACAAAAATGGATTCCTGCATATAGCTCGCGAGTCACAACATGACCAGGAAGTTTTTAGACTCACATTGCAACCAATCAAGATAAGTGAGCGTAGGTTTCATTGTGGCACCGCTAACATAACCAAACACTCGTTAACTTTTCAGGGCTAGAGTGATAGAGCGAGCTCATGGTAGATAGTTGAAGTCATCCAATTGATAGTAGTAATTTGGGGGTGTTATGATCATGACTAGCCCAGATAGAAAAGTCGAGGAATAGGTAAATACACCTACTCCAGATGAGGTAATGAAAGATTCAACACTCTCACACATGATAATCCAAGAATAGAAATCAAGGAATCACTCAAAGATAGAGAAAGAACATAAAACTAGGGTTTACTCATAGAAAGAGAAAAACTCTAGATCCAACAAAGCTCACGTCCAACCAATGAATCTAAAAAGAAATCAAAATTATGTGAGAGGAAGACAAATCATCTCCTGAAATATGGAGGAGATCGGACATCGGAGTTGTGGTTGCACACCCATCTCGAGGGATCTGGCACCCGCACGCATAGATCGACAAAGGGCGTGACTTGACTCGTTGAAAAGGGATCATAAGAGAGAGGAGTTGCGTAAATAGCTAGAGTGGTGTGGGAGGTGATCATCAAAAGTTTTAGGAAAATCATCAGCAAGATCGAGCGAGGCTGATGGGCGAGTGCGGAATTGAATCAGACAGGCGAGCGTGGAAGTGAAGCGGATTGGAAAGCGCGGAAGCAAAGCAGACGGGAGAGCACATTAGAGCTTTGATATCATGTTGAATAGAATGATAATTGCTAAGATTAAGACTAGTACTCTCTCCTAAATATAAGAGAGGTAGATTACAAGAAAAAAATAAATATACAGCACCAAATACTAACGTGGACTAATATAGTACAAGTTCTAAGATATGAATGTTCTTGCATTCCACCAACCCTATTATGTTGAGGCGGAAGACAAGAAGATTGATAACTAATGTTAAATGAAGTTACAATATCGGAGAAATATTCTGACATATCTTCAAATTTTACAAATAATAATAAAGAATCGAGTTCTAACTTCAACACAAAATTGTTGAAAAAGAAAAATAATCAATTAATTCTTGTCAGAGCCTCAGCTCTCATGGTCGATGATGGAGATTGATTATGCAACAGTTCGAATATTCGTGAGATTGATATTTTTGGATCATCAAATGGATGATCGGAGACCAAGATCACGGTTGGCTCAAATTTTTCATATTTTATGTATTTTTTTTCTGAGGGTATTTTGAGATTTATGTTTATTTGATTGTTTGTTTAAGACCGTCAGATGACTTAACCTAAATCCCCCCCCCAAATATTCCAACCGGTTAGGGCATGCAAGTATCGAGAAATTTGGCTCCAAAACTGAAGTCGTTCGGTCGGTGCGACGTCGAAGATCCCCGCCGGTGCTGACGCTGGTGGCCACGACTACCTCTGGTGGAGTCGACTCCGCTGGACCCACCATTCTGAGTCGCAACCGCCTCCCAATACTTTTCACTGTCGCTTTTTGCATTCTTTTTTGATCATGACATTGTCATCCAACTTCTCCAGTTTTGACGTCGTCTGCCACCTTCTCCTCCAGTTTCGACGTCGCCAGACACCTCCTCCAGTTCCAACGTCGTCGGTCACCTTCTCCTCCAGCTCCCACATCTCCATCCCTCCATCTCGACGTCCATCCAATGCCCCCCTCCAACCACGGGAACTTCGTCCCCGCCTCATACACCCTACACCAGCTCGATAGCTACCATACACATCCTCCCCCCCCCCCCCTCAACCTTTTGTTGTCGCCTCCCACACCCTCCACCAGCTCGGTGGCCACCCCCACAACCCTCTTCCTTCCCTTCCTCATCTCAGTTGAGCCGCAACAATCTTCCCTACAACTGTTTGAGGCCCTTGTCCGACCCTTCCCGGCCAAATTCCCCATCTCTAGTTGAGCCTCACATCCCCTCTCCTACTGAACCCTGCCACAAACATCCTCACCAGTCCTGGAGGGCAAATTTTTTGGCGGCCTTCTCCCTCTGATAGCCCCTACACATTGACATTCTCCCTTTGTCTGGGCTTGCATTTTTGTTTTCATTTCTTTGCATTGTACAAGTATATTGTACTACTAGTAATATTTTACTCAATTAATTTTGCTTATCAGATTTATTTATTTGTGTGCTTTAATCGCCCTTCCATTTAGGTGGCGTTTGGTTCGGCTGTTAGGTTGCGGTGCGGCTGGGAAGCATCAGAGTTTTGATAAAAAGCGGTGTTTGGTTCAAGTTATTTTGAAACCTCCGTTTATTAGCAGCCGCACTTTTCTTCTATAACCCATCCGCAGTAAATTTCTCCGGTCTCCCGCAACAGTTCGACTTTTCTGCGCAACACTTCTCCCGCGCGACATTCTCGCCTCCTTCTTCTCCCGTGCGACTTTTCTTCTCCCGCGTGATGTTCTCCTACTCTAGTGCAAAGCTCCGACCTCCTCTCTCCGAGCTTTCGAGCTCTGGATCGTAGTGGAGAAGACGAATATAAAATTGCTGATATTCCTTCCGTAGAGGCGCAGCTTGGAAATCATCCTAGAGCTCAATCCCTTCAAAATCGACTTATCGAGATTCCCCCAGCTTTTCCCTCTCACAGCTTTGTTCTCCATCTTCTATAATTTGTTTGTGCGATCCGATTCATGCTTCGTTCTGCTGGTTTCGGCCGGAGCCTACTCATCATTCTCCAGATTTCAGGCTTATAGGCTCCCTGGATTCTTAAGGTTTCTTGTTTTCTTTGCGAAGGCTAGGGTTTCGGCACCGGGGAACGATGGACTCTGAGGACGATATGCATGACGATTATGATGTAGAATCGCTGGACGAGGATTTCTACAGCGGGGGTACGCCGATGGGCAGCGAAGACGGCGATGCCGATTACGATTTCGTCGATAACGAATCGGAGGATTCCGAGGACATTACATCGCACCGCCAGCAGGTGAGGAATGCAATTAAGGTTATGGTTTGTTTATTTGTTGAGTATTGGGTGGCTGGGCACTTTATTTATCACTTCAATTTGATCTTTTGATGGATTGGGTTGGTGTTGGGCTGTTTATGAAGAAAAAAAGTACTTTTTATGTGGGATTTGCAATGCAGCACAATAAATTACTAGTATATAGTATTAGCAGTGAACGATAAATTCCAATATAATGAATTTTAAGACTTTCTATTGTTTATGTACATGTTAGAAGTACCTCGGAATCAATTCCATATTATCAACATACTGGCATGCACATTGCCATTTACTAATGAGCAGAATCTTTTTGATTTTTAAACGTTTTGCAAACTCCATTTTACCCAAACAGTTTTTTAACAAAACTCCATTTTTCAGAATCAGTACTTTTTCTATCAGCGGCTTACCATCAGCAACAGCCCAACCAAACAGAGCCTTAATCTTAGTGCTTTCAGTTTATTTGCACTTACTATTTGTGTTTGAATTGTAACATTTGTGATCAATTATGACATTTGTGGGAGTATTTTAAAGTTAATACAGTTTTTTAATTGTCCGTCGAAAAATACTTGCATGATTGAATCATTCACGAGCATTACATTAGAGCTTAAAGTTAGTTGTCATAAGCTCATCGAATTGTGTGTGTGCATTCATTCACATTTTCATTTTAGGGTTTGTCGTAGGTTCACTACAATTGTTTGTGATTGTTTGCATTCATTTAGGGTTAGGGAACCGTGTCTTTGGTCACCTGTAGATTCATCCAACGTCAATCAAGTAGATCCCCTCTTCTTACTCACCGTTATGATCTCGAGTTCATTTCTCCTGATGATCCTTCATTGCAGTTCTTTATAGCCTCATGTAAGCACTCTTGACAGTGTGTTACTATTTATCCTATTGCAAAGTATATTTTTACACGAATCTTCTTTTTTGTGTCATTGCTTTCTACATATCATCGTCATCATCCTTGACAGTGAGTTGTGTCCTTCAACATCCAAAATGGATGAAAATTATCTTGGAGGAGACGGTTGTCCTAACTTGTAATCGATTTAGGAACTGGTCAGGACGCACTCAAAAGAAGGCTATTACCATGTTGGTGAGACTTTAAATACAACTTAATGGCTCAGTGGCAGATTATAAGGCTTGTTATGGCATGTGGTTTGTGCATTCCTAGGTTTTGATTACGATGTGGTGTTTTCTCCAATTGCAGAGCTTACTTCCATATGCATGGTAATTGCCTTTTTGCCTCCTTTCAATGACCTCTACATCAATAGGACACTAAGAAAACCTTTCTTCATTGGCTGCTTTACAAAGAAGTCTGCTGACTCTTTGTCTTTGATTTGAGTGGGAAGGGAAGGTTTGTCGCCTTCTTAAATCCATCTACGGACTTAAAATGAAGCCCCAAACATGGGACTTAAAATGAAGCCCCAAACATGATTTCAGTAATTTAGTTGGCTGGTGTATGATATGGGATTAACATAAATGACTTATGATCATGTTATTCTTAAAAATATGGTATTTAAAGTTGGAGGCAGTTTTCAGCTCGTGAAAATGCAGTACCTTTGATAAGCACTCCACCACCACCACCCCCACCCCCCCCCCCCACCCCCCCCCCCCACCCCCACCCCCAACACACACACAATTCCAAGTGAGCATTTGGGCAAAAACAAGTGTAGGAGTACTCTTTACAAGTTTAAAGGTTCACTATGAAAGATTTAGTATCAAAAAGAAATCATCCAACCATATATCTACCTTATAATAGTCCATCTTGGACCTTTTAAATAAGAACAATTCATCAGACGACGCTGTGTGTTTCCAGATATAACATAATACTAACCTCACGTAAATCTTTGAGAAGCTGTAGTTGTAAATTTCGCAGTCTTGTCTCATTCAAAATCTGGTCCTGAGAAGCACCATCTTTAATTGTTTTAAGACCTCCTCTAGTATCATATATATGACACAGACGGACGAGCAACTTCAAATAACAATCTATAGCATAAGTTCGTCCATCACAGTCCCACATAACACAAGGCCTACAAACTTCCACGACCTCCAAGGCTGACTCTGTCCAATTTAATGCACCATAGCCAGTTCCATAAGCCAAAGCACCAATAACCCTGCTCTCAGTACCTGAATTTTTCTGTTCAGGAAGTGGCAGAGAAAGTTGGAAACAACTTTCCACCAGCGAGGCAACAAGTTCCTCCCTAAACAAGCTTTTACTTAATACGCTGTTCAGATCATCCTTTATTCTCACATCTTCAAAAAGCGAAGGAATGTCGGTCCCTGGAAGAGGCTTCTGACCTCTTCGCACACTTTCCTTCGCAAAAAGATCTACACAAAGAGCAGTACGGCAAATACAAGCTAGAGCATGCATGCGATCTGACTCTGCCCTCAAGTTTCTCACCATAAGAAGAAGCCTCTTAAACAGTGAAACCTGCAGGAGAAAAATGGAAGTACTTTTAATAATCTATTAAAGCCTGAAACTCAGAGAATCCAGAAATACCGATTGCTAGCACATTTCTTTAGGAAGCATAGAAATATTATAAACGCTTCAAACATCACAGCTTTAAAAAAAAGTTTGAACTCTGCGCACATAAGGGTGGCAGTAGTTAGTACCTTCCCCACCTTCTAACCGCATTCCATGAGTGAAAGTTTAACTTGAAACAGCATTCCTCCCGCTTGGGATGTAGAAACCAGTGTTTGATTTGTAATAGAAATACATGTTTTTAATTTCAATATAAACATTGCTGAGGCAACTAGTCCATCACTCTATATGAGAAAAATAATTGTGTTTTATACTGTATATGTATATCAACATTAACATAATACCAAATGAAACCTTAGCAAGAGGTTTGGATGAATAAAAGCTACCTAAAGTTCGCTGCAAACCAAACACTCAACATTCATTGAATTTACATCATACATCACACAATGCCATATTCTTTTTTTTACACAGCCATATTCTTTGATGCTTGATGTCTTAAGATCTAGGGAATTCTAATGCAGATTCATATAATGAAATGCATAGAACACGAACACAGGAACTTCACAAGTCGCAAACACTTTAAGGGAACTTTAGATCATTTAGATGAAAATTGAAATACAAATAAATTCATAACAAGTAAGAAGATAAACAATTATGAATGAGAACAGAGCGCATGAATTTGAAAACTAAAAGCATATATCAATTGAAAATTATATCGAAATCACAACTAAATTGTATTAGTGTTTGTAGAAAGGAATGGGCAAACTTTGCATATACTTCATGTGTAAAATACAAAAGAGAGTACAAATATATATGAGAAGAGAGGGAGAAATAAGATGTGGGACTAAAGCAAAGAAAGGAATTGGGCCTATAAATGGGCCTTTACATCAACATTTCCTATATCATCTAACACTCCCCCGCAAGCTGGAGCGTACAAGTCGTAGGAACCAAGCTTGGACAAGAAATGGTAATATAACTTGCGAGGTAAAGCCTTGGTGAGGATATCAGCAACTTGCCCAGACGCAGGAACATGTTAAAGCTTCAGCTCTTTTGATTGGACCTTTTCCCGAACGAAGTGACAATCAACCTCAATATGTTTTGTTCGCTCATGGAACACAGGATTCTCTGCAATGTGTATTGCAGCTTGACTGTCACAAAACAAGGTTGAAGGTGAGGTCAATTTAACTCCCAAATCTTCTAGGAGACTTTCAAGCCAGGTTAGTTCAGAAGTAACAGACGCCATTGCACGGTACTCAGCCTCAGCAGACGAGCGGGCAACTACTGTCTGCTTCTTACTCCGCCATGTGATGAGATTTCCTCCAAAGTATGTACAGAACCCAGTAGTAGACCGCCGATCATCCAACGATACAGCATAATCGGCATTTGAGTATGCAATAAGAGAAAGGGAGGAAGATGGCTTATACACAAGTCCTTGCCCAGGGGAAGTCTTCCGATATCTGAGAATGTGTTCCACAACCTGGAGGTCAGAGATACATGGGGTATGCATAAATCGGCTGACCACACCAACCACAAATGATATATCAGGTTTTGTAGCTGTTAGGTAGATCAACTTTCCCACAAGACGGTGATAGTATTCTGGATTTGGAAGTAGAGAATCTTCCTCAGATCCCTGAGCACGCAACATGTGGTTTACTTACATCGGGCTATCCGCAGGTTTACAACCCGAGAGGCCAGCATCAACAGGCCACGAGTTACACCGGTAGAGGGAAGCTGTGGCAGGGCGTCTGGACGAGGAGGACGGCGAGTGTATACTTGAATGACAGGAGGTTTGGAGAGCACTGGTGGTGTTGGGGAAACCGGGATGAGAGGATATGTGGACTAGTGCTGTAGAGGGGTAGGGAGAAGTGGTGGAAGTGGAGACGTGACGGGTATGATGGGCGAGGTAGTGGAGGAGGAAGAAGGGGATCAGAAGGGCTGGAGTGATATGGTTAGTGTTCTTGAAAGTAGACATCAGCAGACACAACCACCTTACCAGTGCTAGGAGAAAAACAGACATACCCATTCAGAGTGCGGGAGTACCCAACAAACATAGCTTTGGTAGCACGAGGGGCTAGCTTGTCATTGGAAGTACCACGGTGGTGGACATAACAGGTACACTCAAACACACGAGGTGTGAGAGAGAAGAGAGTTATGGATGGGTAAATGAGAGTAATGGGCGCCACAAAGTTGAGGAAAGACGAAAGCATGCGATTGATAAGATGACAAGCAGTAAAGAAGGCAAAGTTCAGTAGAGGGGAGGAACCTGCATTTGGAGCATGAGAGATCGAGCCACATCAAGGAGGTGGCGATTTTTTCGTTCCGCTACGCCATTCTGTTGAGCCGTATAAGCACACGAAGTCTGATGTATAATACCAAACTCAGCGCACAGGTTGGAGAAGGTGCGACCAATATATTCTCGAGCATTGTCCGTACGAAGAGTTTTGACACAGGTAGAAAACTGAGTGCGCGTGTCCGTAAGAAACGCACGAAACGTGGTCGTGAGTTCGGTACGATCACGAAGTAAGTACAACCAGGTAACCCGCGAGTAATCATCTATAAAGGTAACAAAGTACCGATGTCCCGAGACACTAGGGACCTTATAAGGCCCCCAGATATCAGAATGGACTAGGGAGAAAGGAGAATCGCTCCAAGTACATGAGGGAGAAAAGGATACACGGTGTTGTTTACCGAAGATACAAGATTCACAAAAGAACTCTTGAAGAGAGACAGTAGGAAGAGCTTTCTTGAGAATTAGGAGAGGAGCATGCCCAAGACACCGATGTCAATCAGTGGTAGAGACAGAGGTGAGAGCAGTGGGAGGAACGTCGAGAAGATATAGGTCATTATACAGTCGCACTCTACCAAATATAGTCAGCGTCAGTCGATCCTGCACCACAAAGGAAGAGCGTGAGAAAGTAACACAGCAATCAAGATCTTGCGTAAGACGGCTAACAGAGAGAAGGTTAAAAGGAGATCTCGGAACATGAAGAATTGAGGATAAGGAAAGAGAAGGAGTAAGGGGCAGATTAACAGCACAAGAAACCGGGAGCGTGTCACCATTGGCCACAATGATGTGCTTGGGGTAAGCGGTATCCAAATATTTGGGCGGTTGCTGCGGAGAGAGATGGTGTGTAGCACCTGAGTCCACAATCCAGTGAGAGCAGTGGGAGAGGCACGATATACCTTCCTTGAAGAGCGAGGCGACGGAGCCAGAGGAGCGACTAACCACCCCTTGAAGCTGATGTAATGGAGTACGCAACGCAGCAACCCCATCAGCAGTGATCGAGTCGGATGATATAAGTCTGAACGACAGCGAGGCACGAAAAACAACGAGAACAGGCCGCAGAGACGAAGCAGAGCAGAAACCGCGTGAGAAGCCGCGAGAAGCCGCAAGAAGCCGCGAGAAGCCGCACATCACAGTAATAGCCTACCAGCGGCAAGAAGTATGTCGCGACCAATATGCAGAGTCCGCAGCTGAGGAGAAGTTGTCGGGGATAAGCCGCAGTGATAAGATCGCGTGAGAGGCCGCGGGCAATGAGACAAGGCGCAGCGACTAGCCAGAGAAGAAGCCGCGCGAGAAGTCCGCACGGTCACGGTGATCACACCAGCGGCAAGGGAAGATGCCGCGACACAGATGCGGAGATCACAGCGGTTAAAGAACAATCTGCGATGACGAAGACAAGTCGCGGCGACTAGGTGAAGATGCGGCGAGCAGGGAGTAAAGTAACGAGATGGCAGAGAGGAAGTCGCCGCGGGTTGACGAGGTCGCCGCGGGTAGAAGAGGTTGTTGCGGGAGAGCACTCTTGCACGACAAGCCCGCGCGGTTACACGGGAGGCTGGAGCGGGTAGTCAAAGCGACAAGAGCAGCGGAGAGCAAGAGAGAGAGGGAGGCCGCAACCCAAGTGCGGAGAGACAGACCGCACGGTCACAGTGAACACACTAGCAGCCAAAGAAGGAGCGACAAGAGAGGACGACTCAAACAGAAAAAGGGGAGAGGTTGCAGCGGTGAAGGAGAAACCGCGCGGGAAGACAAAGGGAGAAGACTAGGCCGCGAGTAGGAAAACTCGCAGCGGGCAGAGTTCGCAACGGTAGGAGAAAGAGAGGGTAGAGCTCGCAGCGGTTAGAGAAGAAATTGCGAGGGTAGAGAGGAGACCGCGCGGATAGGGAGGAAGAGGAAGTGGTACCCACGAGCCAGAGAGAATCCTATAAAAAGGGAAGAGAGGAGAGGTGGAGGCCACGAGAATGAAGGGGAAGAGAAGCGGGTAGGGAAGACCAAGCCGCCAAGTCCGCGCCCTGAGCGAGAAGAAGAGGTCGTCCGGTTAGAAAACACAGACCGCGCCTAGCGCAAGCAGAGGAAGACCGGGCGGTTAGCAAAATACTAGCCGTAAGGAGAGACCGATTCCCTCTGATACCATGTATAAAGGAATGGGCAAACCTTTCATATACTTCTTCATGTCTAAAATACAAAAGAGAGTACAAATATATATGAGAAGAGAGGGAGCAATAATCCTATACAAGAGATGTGGGACTAAAGAAGAGAAGAATCGGGCCTATAAATGGGCATTTACATCAACATTTCCTATATCATCTAACAGTGTTAATAAAATCTCATGCACACAAACCAACTGATAACTAGATTCAGAGAATAAAAGGGAAAGGAAGAAATAAGGTGATAAAACAACCTGGCCTTATACTGGTGGGTACAAGACTATGACTACCCCTAAAATCATCGATTTTGCACTCAAAGTAAGGGAGAAGGACTTGACGTTGATAAAAAAAGTAATGATAAAAAATACATAAAATCTGAAACTAAATGACTCCTTTATCACTCGAACTATGGTTCTATAGTCATTTAAATAGCTAGCAATCTCAGAATTTCATTAAAGAACCAAGCAAATTAAAGTGAATTGTCATTTTACTCAGAGAAACTATATCTTTCAAGAAGATTATCACTCAGCATGTCCCAAGTTCAAAACAGGTAGCTCGTACTTTAACATAACTCTAGGTCATCTACCTTTTTCGATATATCACAAGCTGAAGCTAACTAATATATATTCTAGCTTGTGGGCAAAATTAACACATTATAATGTTAGCATATTAGGTAAGTATGCTACTTTTGGTGTATGGTTCACTTATTTCAATATATCCTTGAATCTTGCACTCATTCCTCTATTTTATATCAAGGATCTCTCTAACTAATAAGAAGAGATGAGGTTTACCCTATTAACATGATAAGCCCCTAGCATCAGCATTCCCCCTTCCTTTCTTTTGATGATATCACAAGTTGGGCTAAGTGATATGTATGATCTATCTTAAGGGAGAAATGTTAACACATTATGGTAATAGCATATTAGGAGGGCGTATTAAAGTATGGTCCACCTTTATTTCAATATATCCTAGCATTTTGTACTCATCCCATTATTACATATATGATCTCTCAAATTAATAAGAGGTAAAGCTTTCCCTCTCACTATGATATATACCTTTGCCTCCACTTTCTCCCCTCCCTTTCTCCTACCAGCAGAAACACAAAAACTGGCCACTTGCACCTCCACTGCCTCTCCATCTTTGTTTTCTCAACCATTTTCATTGTAACCATCATCCTCGAAAACCTACTCCACCATTCCTAAGCTTCCATCATCCATATCCATTGCACTCGAAATCCTAATTTCTAAACAAATTCGTCATATATCGTCCAGCTTTTCCCACTCCCCTCCACTACACCCAACACCCTTGATCCAACTAAAACCGCCACCCCCGCCATCCCCCAAACCTAGCCATTATTGCACCCTGTTTGACCGCCTTGCAGTGTCATAGTTCGAACATCATACAAATCATTGCTTCCCTATAAATCGTCCAGCTTTTTCCACTCATCTACACTACACCCTTGATCCACGTCAAACCGCCACCGCCGCCGCCCCCCAAACCTAGCCATTATTGTACCCTGCTTGACTACCTTGCAGTGTCGTAGTTCAAACATCATACAAATCATTGCTGCCGTTTATACTGCCGCAATCTGCATACATTCACATTGTTGTTGTTGCACTCGTCTCTCATATCTCTCCTCCTATAGCTCGATCTCAACTTCCCTCCTCTACTCCACTCAGTCTCGATAAAATGAGAAAACTTCCAACTCAAAATGATTCCTCAGTTACCACCATCAAATTCACGATACCAAGTATCTCTTGTGGTCGAGGGCATTTTGCGTCCTTGTTGGTTCTCACGGCAAGCTTCACCATCTTGATGTTTTACTTCTAGCTAACGATGAGACCGTCAAATTATTCAAGTGCCAAACAGCCATCTGCTCTCACCTACTAATTAACAACCTTGAACCATCCATTTTGTCAATGGTGATTTTCCAAGACTTCATTCCACTTCCAGAAAAGTAATGTTTGTTTAGTCTATACTTTTTACTCTGAAATTTTTTTCTTCCCTAGTAGAATAGTTATGCTTATCTAGGATTATTATAGTATCACATTTTTGCTAGTGATTTGTCAATTTGGTAATTTGGCAGGAAAAGCGACTTCCTCATGTACAAAATCCCATCTAGCTGATTCCTAACATTACTGCCGCTATCTGCCTAATCTTCATTTCACTAATCTTTCACTTCCTCCTCTTAGTATACTAACGGGCACAAATTATAATGGTGGTTGGGGGATTTATGAGTGTAACATTCTAGCGGCAGAAGCGGACGTAAATGTGACTCCATTCCTCCCAGCACACACTGGAACAAGAACAACTATGTTGCTAACCATTGTTGGGCTGAGTTCCGATAGTCTTCCACCACTCATTATGCTACAACCAAACTGAGCTGACCTATGCACTAAGTTGGTTCGGAGCGGTGTCAGTGTGGTTAGCCTAAAACTGAAATTTTCTCGGTTAGAATTGGTTCCCTAGTGCCGAAAATCGATAAAACTAAATCACCCATATTAACATTCATAACTTTTTTAAAGAAATTTGATGTGTATAATATAGATATCACTTGGTTCATATGTTTTACATAGTAAAAGATAAGGAGGGGTTTGTGAGAAGTTCTTTTGGTATCATTTAGTTACATTCTCAGATATTATATATCCTAATTAACAGAGGCGATAGATTCGTTTTTCTTTGTGAATTATGGAAATCTTTATGTTACGAGGCAAAAACTAAAGAATAAGATGTGCATGGTAGCTGGTGATGATTTCAGATTTCATATTATTACATTAGCTTTCTTTCTATAATTGGCATACAAGTTGCATTAATCTTAAGTGTGAGCAAAGCAAATATTTTTTAACAAAATAAAAAGAAGTAAATTATAAATGTTTGGAGACCAAAGAAAAACAGTACTAATGTGTTTAAGTGTTCCTTTTAACCGAAAAAAAATAGTAGGATGCTAATGATACTAATCTTCGCATAAATTGTGACGCGGGACGGTCCTAAATGACGGGAAAATAATGGTTGAACTCCTACATGCAACTATATGAGATCCGACGAATTGTTTTTTTTACTTGCAATAATTGTATTTATAAAAAGGAAATGCAAGGACGCCACAATAGAAAACTTCAAAATTAGAGAACACCTTGTCACAGACACGGCGTTGGACCCGCGCTCAAACCTTGATCTGTGCAGCCATAGCTCCTCTTTGCACCCTTCACAATAGCTAAGTCAACTTTCACCTCTCTAGCAGCAGAATTATATGCACACACGTCCTATGCCAAGTCTTGACATTGTTGCGCTCCACCTTTGCAAATGTACCCATGGTGCTCATCATCTATAGTGTCATCTATATCGCCATAGTAGTCTCTCTAAGCAGTACTTTGTCCTAGCCCTACCCTCCTCTTGTATGAGCCTCTTAAGTGTGTGGCCATACTTATGCTAAGGGTGTAACACCCTGGTCTACTGTGGGTGCGCTACAGGTATGCAGACTGGTGACCCTGATCCATCTCCAGGGATATGATTGGTTGCAGCCGCTAATTCCAATGGCGGGTTGTTGAGGATGGGGCTTGAACCCCATACCTCCTAGATAAGGGAGCTCTAAACTAGTTCTCATCACCAATTGAGTTGCAGTCTCTACAACCCGTCATTGGAATTAGTGGCTACAACCAATTAGATCTCTTATCTAGAAGGTCTGGGGTTCAAGCCCCAGCCTCAACAAGCCGCCATTGGATTAGCGCAATCAGATCCCTGGAGATGGGTTGGGATCACTGGTCTGCAACTCAATCGGTGATGAGGACCAGTTTAGAGCTCCCTTATCTAGGAGGTCTGGGGTTCAAGCCTGATGCAACCCTTGTTTGCATCTTTATTTTACTTTATTTCTGGTGCGTTGTAGCGCATGTGTTCGCGCATATTTTGGTGTTGTTTTAATTTCACTCATATTGTATCGCGCTTGTTAATTGCGTATTATCGTTTGACTTATTGGAGTGACCGACCAATAAGATCATGAATGGATAGGTCCGTCAAATTAGGAGTAGCGTTAAATTAAGCATGCAAGAGAGATTCATAACAAGGAAACATTAAGTTATTATTATAATTATTTTTCTGAAATTATAAAAAATAGACTACTATTTCAGAATTATGTAATTGGGGAGTTACCTAAGTTGGCCACCAAATTAAATACATGTGGGAGTTTTCTTGAAACCAAGAGCCTTCATTTCCCTTCATAATTTCAATTAAAACCAGCTCGTAACAACAATGAATTAAAATGACTTTTACTATTCCTGCTACAGTTGAAACCAAATGATTTAAAATGACAACCCCTCCTCTGTGAATGGCAGCCTGGGAAAGAAGAAATTAACGGGTCAATTGCAGACTTCGTCGATTTCCTCACCTGGCGCGGCTACCCGGCGAAACCCACATCTCATTTCCAACTCCACTACCTGACGCCGCCTTACCATATCTCGGCGTCCTCTGACATCCTCTAGTGTCGTTTCCGTGGACCACCTCTGTCGGGAACAAGCGGCCACAACATCGACGGCGTCGGCAACCCTCTCCATCCCGCCATTTCCTCCAGATTCCTCTTTTGAAGACATCGACGAACCCTTTCGTGGACAGATCAGCTCCGGGCGAGCCTTCCAGTGGCTGTCCAACCTTGGACGAGTCGCTGTCGCCCGCACACAGTCGTGAACCCCTGCCTGAGCTTGTTTCCACTGTTCACAGCCTGGATTAAGCTTGTTACCTCTGTTTCCTAGGTATAACCCTCATCGAGCTCGTGTCTTTCTCACTATTGGTTTAATACTTATTCTCAGTATAATTTGGCCAGTTTAATCAGAGATTGCTTGCCTAAGTTAACCTTACTCTTGTTTGTCGTTAATTTCAAAATTTGTGCTTGTTATTTTTCCTTGCTATAGCCTGCGGAACATCTAAATTAATCGTTGAATGCGAGCGAATGTAGGACATTTTTGTGCGATTGTGAAAGCTTGGATGGTTAACGATTGCAACACTCGTAAAACTTCAGCTAGCGTCACTTAATTTAATTTTGTTCTCGGATTTTACCTTTTAAAATCACATTTCAGATTTAGGAATGCATCAGTTTGGTATCAGAGGCAGATTCGATTCACTTCTATTGTGAATCGAGCGATTCGGAGTTTTCCCAAAAAAATTGATTTCCTTTAAAAAAACAAATTTTGTTTTCAAAAAAAAACATCACATCTTTTACAAAAAAAGTGAGCTTATTTTTTCTTTAAAAAAAGAATATATATATATATATATTTCATTATTAATATTTAACCACAAAAAATGGAGGTAGAGCAGACAAACTCGAGTCGAGCGTCGATGACTTAAACCAACGCATGGGCAACCTCATGCAAATGATGGAAACACTCACCCTCCAAGTGGGAGATGTTACCCAAGTCGTAAATGGGTTACGAACTTCCGTCAATAACTTAGAAGCCGATCGCCACCTAGGTCTAAATCAACCTCGTCACCAAAATCCTAGGCACGAGGAACCAAACCCTAGACCCGCAGATCCTGCACAACCTGACCTTAGACTCCGTCGCCAACCCCGTTGGGACGATGAAGTTAAGCTTGATGTAGGTGATTTTGAGGGTCACGTAGAGCCCGATAAATACCTCGATTGGTGTGAGCGTATGGAAAGGTTCATGGCGTGTAAACAAATGTCTGTGAATCGGCAAGTCGAGTATGTTGTCCTTAGGCTTAAAGGACCCGCACTAGTCTGGTGGGTTCAACTAGAGCGCACCTGGTACACCTTAGGCCTAGAACCTATCACCACGTGGGTAGAGTTTAAGTTGCAACTGCGGAAGCGATATGTCCCCCCGGACTATTTGCAAACTCTTTATCGAAGGTTCCACAATTTCGACAGGACAAGCTTTCCGTGGATGAGTACACCCACGAGTTTTTAGTGTTGCAATCTAGATTAGACTTGCACGAGGAGGACGATATGACGGTGTCCCGTTACCTGAATGGGCTCCGCTATGCGATAAGGGATGAATTAGAATTGCATGACTTTAAAGATTTGGGTGAAGTGTCTAGTCAAGCACGTAGAGTGGAGGCCTCGCTTCAGAAGAGGACATCCGGGCATAGGTCTACTGATAGGCCTTCCTCGAGCACCACCACCACTGCACCCACCGCTAAGAATTCTGATTCCCCTCCTCATGTCACCACTGGGACCCCAGCTCCTCCCACTGTCCTCACCCGAGGTAAGGAGCCCATGAGATTCAAGCCCAACACTGAAGTATTCTGATGCTTCAAGCGTATGGAGCCTGGGCACAAGTCTTTTGAGTGCCCGCGACGCCACTTCATTGCAATTACTGATTCCTCTGATGGGCGTGAGCCAGAATATGGAGTCTTCCTTAATGACTCCAAATCTGAGCCCGAGCCCTATTCTGATAACGTTATCGAGGTCGGGAGAGAACAAGCTGAACACTTAGTTTGTGTCCTTTGTTATAACTTGATTTCCCCTAGTGAGACCACTGAGCGTGATTTTCAGAGACACGAGATTTTTTGCACTACTGCGCGTATTCAGGGACATTTTTGTTCCATCATCATTGACAGTGGTAGCATGTAAAATTTTGTTTCCCAACGTATGGTTGAGAAGCTAGGACTCGAGACGCACCCCTTGGAGCAACCCTACCACTTATCTGGGGTTAATAGTCACATGACTATGTCCATTACTCACCATTGTCTCGTAGAGTTCTCTATCGGGATGTGTATCAGGATTCTGTTCTATGTGATGTCGCCCCCATCGATGTCTATCATATCTTGTTAGGAAGAGCATGACATTACGATAGGCACGTCATACATTATGGTGTAAGGAACTCTCATTCATTCGATCACCGTGGACAGCCCCTCCTCTATGAACGGCAGCATGGGAAAGAAGAAATCGACGGGTCAATTGCAGACTTCGTCGATTTCCTCACTCGGCGTGGCTACCCGGCGAAACCCACATCTCATTTCCAACTCCCCTACCCGACGCCGCCTTACCATATCCTGGCATCCTCCGGTGTCGGTTCCCTGGACCACCTCTGTCAGGAACAAGCGGCCACACCATCGACTGCGTCAGCAACCCTCTCCATCCTGCCATTTCCTCCAGATTCCTCTTCCGAAGACATCGACGAACCCTTCCGTGGACAGATCAGCTCTGGGCGAACCTTCCAGTGGCAGTCCGACCTCGGACGAGTCGCTGTCGACCGCACACACTCGTGAACCCCCCCTGAGCTTGTTTCCACTGTTCACAACCTAGATTAAGCTTGTTACCTCTGATTCCTAGGTATAACCCTCACCGAGCTCATGTCTTTCTCACTATTGGTTTAATACTTATGCTCGGTATAATTTGGCCAGTTTAATCAGAGCTTGCTTGTCTAAGTTAACCTTACTCTTGTTTGTCGTTAATTTCAAAATTTGTGCTTGTTATTTTTCCTTGTTATAGCCTATGGAACATCTAAATTAATCGTTGAATGCGAGCGAATGTTGGACATTTTTGTGCGATTGTGAAAGCTTGGATGGTTAACGATTGCAACACTCGTAAAGCTTCAGCTAGCGTCACTTAATTTAATTTTGTTCTCGGAGTTTACCTTTAAAAATCACATTTTAGATTTCGGAATGCATCAAAGCCCCAGCCTCAACAACCCTCCATTGGAATTAGCGGTTGCGGCCAATCAGATCCCTGGAGATGGGTTGAGGTCACTGGTTTGCAGACCTGTAGTGCGCCCACAGTAGACCGGGGCGTTACAAAGGGCTCCTACACCCAATTCTTCGACACCTTTGAAATTGTCACAACATACGACTTATTGTAACATCCGTACATGTACTTAGGGCCACGACCTGAACTAAAAGCCCATGGTATTCTCCCACACCCATCCTTATAACGCCCACGTCACAACCTTGCATCAAGTAGTAGTATTGTTCGCACCTTTACCCTTCCCCACTTGTTCAAATTGGGTAACTCTTCTGTAATTTGGCATCCAAACCCACCTTCTCTTTGGTGGTTGGCAACATATGTGCCTTCCTCGTCTTGACCTATGTCTCGAAGAAAATTTGACTTTGTTTGATGGTTTTCATTTCCATGAAGTTGTGTCACTAACTCAACGCTGATTAGTGACTCCTCGAAAAATCTCCTTAGTTGTTCTCCTCCAAAGATCACAACTTCACATGGTATGGACTCTGCGTCCTGCTTTGGCTTACCCTTAAGTAAATCCTTAATATGAGCTTCTTTCCCCTGTCGTATGGACTCGGCGCCCTCTTCATGCTCCAAATTGATCGTTGTACATGGTTCCCTCGTGCGAGCATTGTCTCTGCGGCTTTTGGACCTCTTTTTCTCAGATTACTTGCCTCTGAACTCCTCGACTAGGTACAATATATCAACCTCGCCCCCTTGGCGTTTGGACTCTGAATCCTTCACTGGCTACACCTTAATCCCCATGATTCGTTCCTCCTTGTGAGCTTCACCTTCTGGGCGCTCAGAGCATTCGTCTGCATCCTGCTCTACATCGCATAACACCGCTTCTTCCTCAACGGAAGTGCTTCCCCCTTGACAACTTATATCCACATCTTGCTTATGCTTGTTGTAAGGTTTTTGTATCCCCAAGTTGTTGTCATCATCAGGAACATGAGCCACCCCTCACCTTGGCCAATAGATTCCACGTCCACAGCAACATTAACTATGTTCCAGTCATTATTTTAAATGTCATCTGACATGTCCGACATGTCTCCATGTCCGACATGTCTCCAGACATGTCACTTTTTAGGGCAAAACGATATATTTTTCTTAAAAAATATATTGTTCTTTGGTAAAATATATGTCAACATGTCCGATTTTTTCTGATATATCGGTCAACATGACTTTTAAAAATATTGACTGCTATTTTGTTTTATGTTATATTAGCAGAGTAACAACACATGTTTAAATCGCTTATATATATTATATTATGTATTTTTAAATAGATTAAACTTATTGTTTCAATTTTTAAATGGTTTTTTCTTACAACCAATTTTGTATAATTGTTTAATAATTTTAATTTTATTTTACAAAAATATGAAAACATTTAATATATTTATTAATTGATTGTTTGAATGTATTTAATATAAATTTAAAAGTTTGGAAAGATTTTTAATTAATCAAGGATTTTTAACTTTTAAATTTTTTATTTGTCATAAACTTATTGTTGTTAAAATAAAATTATTGTATATTATTAAATATATTTTACAATGTATCATTTTGTATTTGTTAATAATATTTTATCTTAGAAATTATTCGATTTTATTCTGCAATATAAATGACTAATTTTTTATCTATTTGTTATATTATTTTTCTATTTTGATGATATATAATTAGAGTTAGTATCATAAAAAAAAAATTTATTTATAAGAAATAGAAATTTGATATTTAAAAATATCTCTGACATGTCTCCGACTTCCGACATCCGACATTTAAAAACTCAATCTGATATGTCGCTGACATTCGATATTAAAAACATTGGTTCCAGTACTTGTTGTTGCCTTCTTTAGTTGTCTTGAACCCTTGTCTAATTGGACAACTTCCCATATCATGGTCTCCATTGCAAAATATGCATGCCCGCTTATGAGGAATCAGCATTGGGCAATCCATCGACCCAAGCATCTGAAGTAACAACGTGTTGGTATTACTATCATCTTCTGATTCAAGAACTTATGATCAAATTGATGTCTAAGTTCTCTCCTAAAATCCAACCAACTCTTAATGGCTTCCCTCTTTCGCACAACAAACCACCATCATGAAGCTTCTCTTACCAAGTGAAATTGTGAGATTCCTATCTGTGTTTCCACGTCGGTAATCATATTTGCGAGGAAGTGTTGTTCCAAGTTCTCAAAATCATCAACTTCTTCTGTTGTTCCAAGACCCTCGAACCACTTGGGATAAATAGATGATCTTACATTGATGAAGTGATGTGCTCCACCCATCGCTTTTCTTTTTTATAGTTTCTAGCTTCCAATAAGGCTGGCAGGTATTCCATCCTCTCCAAGAGTTTACTACCCTCAACATCAAGAACATCCTACATCTCTCTTTGGACCTCCTAATCCATGGATTTTGGCTCCATCATGCATTTGGATATGTCTTCGCTTCGCACTTGGACTATCTCCACGACAAAGCCCATATCATGCATGTGACTTTGTGATGGTCTTATGTCCCATCGAACTCCAATGTAACTCTTCTCGCATATGCCTTGTTGAAGGATGTGTCCAATGTGTATTGTTATAAGAATTCGTAGTGAAATATCCTGCAATCGGTTGAATCTTTCTAAATTTCCCAGCTTCGTCAAAAACTTATCTCTGATACCAAATGTCATAGACACAACGTTGGACCCGTGCTCAAACTTTGATCTGTTTGGCCTTAGATCCTCTTTGCGCCCTTCACAATAGCTAAGTCATCTTTCACCTCTCTCTAGCAGCGGATTTAAATGCACACACACATCTTATGCCACGTCTTGGCATGGTTGTGCTCCATCTCTGCAAATGTACCCATGGTTCTCGCCATCTGCAGTTAGGGGTGCAAGCGGTTCGGTTTGGGTCGGTTTGGACCAAAATCGAAACCAAATCGAAAAGGGTCGGTTATTTTTTTCTCCAAACCCAACCAAACATAAACCAATCGGTTCGATTCACTAATCGGTGCGGTTTGGGGCGGTTTTCAGGGGAGGTTTTCGGTTTTATTATAATAATTTATAGGAAAAGCTTATATCATTATTTATGTATTATAGTTATTTCAAAAAACGTTTTTTTTTAATTATATAATATATGTTGAAGCCAAAATTGACTCCGACAAGCGTTCACAAAATTGGGGCGTAGCCGACACCTACTAGGCCCAAGCTCGACCTCCGACTGGTCGTGAAGGACTAAGAAACAAACTGGCCCAAAGCCGCAGCAGGGAGGTCCCACCGCTTACCCGGAAGGTCCACAGAGAGCTTCCCCTCCAAAGCCAAAAGCTGGGCTTGGAGTTCTTCAGAAGACTGTCAATTCCTCTCCTGAGTCTGAAAAAAGGGTCCCTTCTGAAGAACCCCTATGGGCTTATTTATAGATTTCAGAATCTGAACTGCAAATAACAAACTGCTCCGGCCTGAAATTACTGGGGTACCCTTGGCTGGGCCTGCCAACAGCCAAACTCCGCTGTTCTGAGGAGCTATACGCAGCCCACCAAGGGTAAAAGGGTAAAAATACCGGGGTAGAAGAGTAAAAACCCCTGCTTTGATAGGAAAGAGTAAAAAACCCTCTCCCCCCCCCCCTGGCGAGAGGAAAGGGGCCTGCCGGCGAGAAGGACCCGCCGCCCGTCTCGCCGGCGCCTCTCGCCTTTGGAGGTCCTCTCGCTTCTGGGGCCCTCTCGCTTCTGGGGCCCTCTCGCTTCTGGGGCCCTCTCGCTTCTGGGGCCCTCTCGCTTTTAGACGGGGCGTTTTGCCCCTTGGAGAGCCCATCATCTCGCCGCTTGCGAGTGGGCCTCCTAGTCCCCTTTGCCTATCTCGCTCCGTTTGCTTCTTGAGGCTCTTTGCGAGCCCGAGGTTGTACACAATCCCCGCTCTTACCCTGAGATTACTCTAAGCTCCTATAAGGCTT